>CAVNYN010288749.1:0-36618 GCA_963692815.1 Nyctanthes arbor-tristis | reverse complement strand
AACCTGTTCTTGAAACTATCACGAATTTATTACTTATGTCCACCCGTATAGTATATATGTTTTTATATCTTATAACATATAAGACAAATAGAGAGATATAATCTTTCTATTGATTTGAATTGTACTCTTCATTGTAAAAGTTTTCTAATGATTTGGCCCACCTTGGAAATCAATGAAATATGTTTATTAATACAATTTCTTGTGTTTTCATATTTCTTGAAAAACCTAACTTTAATATTTCTTTAAAGGGTTGACGATTTGTTAACTTATAAAATTATCTTTATCTATTAAACTCAGTAAGATAAGATAAATTGGATTGTTTCGCACGTCCCGTCCCCGTTATTTGAATAAAAGCTTCCGCTACCGAATTTGTAAATTTCCCTAAGATATTTGGAAATATTGTAAATTTAGCGGGGGCGTGACACTCAAGCTCAATTCTTGATATTTTGAATCTTTTTCCATCTAAAAGAATCAACTTTGACTCATCTTCAATGATCCCAATTCATGACTCTCAAATTCAACATTGACAATTTAGTCCCCAAAGTTTCGGTCGAGCTCTAAAGCTTCAAGTTTAAAACAAAAAAGTCTCTAAAGCTTCCAAAATGCCTTCTTTGGCTATATATTCAAAATCTTCATTAAATTTGTCATGTCTTAGCTTCCTTTAAAAATTTGGACGGATCGAGATCACATCATGTATGGTTAGACTCTACTCTGATATCATCTGTAACGACCTGAACCATTTTGACATGATATTGTCCGTTAGTTAAAATGAGGCTCTCATCTGATACATTCTATAACAATAACCATTTTGACATTATATTTTCCACTTCGAACTAAGTCGCACAGTTTTGCCCTTGAACTTTCACCAAAAAGGTCTCATACTAGTTAGAATGAATATCTTAACTTATGAGATATTTTCCTTTCTCTACCTAAACATTGTGAGATTAAGACTACCACAAAACTTGAACAAATTACATGCCAATATTTGTTGTCGTTTGGGTGGGTGGGTGGGTGGGTCCTAAATTGAGGTTTTAGAGCTTTGATATATCCTTAATTGCATATCAAAATTTGTGTTGTACAGTAGATAGCTCTTTAATGAAAATTTTTAAAAACAGTTATATGACACTTTAAGATGCCATTTGTTAACCTCACTTTTGAAATAAATTGACAAAAAAAAAAAAGGTAATTGACCCCTTATTGATGAGTGTCAGTTATTTGATCCATAACTATATGATCTATCTTCACATCAACAAATAGTTCCATAAATGGCTATTTAAATGGTGTCATAACTAAACTAAGTTCTTGAAATGGTTAATGTAGTCTCAATCTAACATTATATCATATGACACCATATGTTGTCAAATAACTATGTGGCACGTATCGAGACATACAATATGGGAAACCACAACCACGTGGCGTATCTTGATAAATGACATGTGGTCATATGATGTCATACTTATGGTGTTAAATCAATTTTATGATGCAAACACATAAACTTCATGAGAACTTCTTGGGTAATTCCAGAATCACTATACACTAAGCTTAGGCAACGGGTCGGGCGGGTCATGAGACCCGACCCAAGAAATAATCGGGTTTCAAATTTTGGAGTCGAGCCGATCTGATCTGACTCGGGTTGGCGGTTTGGGCCGGCCCTGAACATGCCCAAAACCTCAACAGCCCAATATGGAAGAAAAAAAAAAGAACAGAGGGGCAGCAGCAGCAGCAGCCAGCAAAGGCGGCACAACAACAGGGGTTGCAGCTACGGCAGATCGACAGTGGAGAAATATCAGTTTTACCAAAACTTTAAATACCACTTCTCAAATTACATGAACAAAGTTATGAAAATGGATGAAGTAAATTGTAAAATTGGAAAGCGAATTGATTATGATTCAAATCTAGAGAAACGGGTTCCAACATTAGCAGCTGAATATAACATTCAAGGGTAAATAAGGAGGACGGAAGAACAGACGATGGTGGTGGAGTTGACGGTAACAGCCGGCACCAAGTAGTAGCAGTGAAAGAAGGGTCGACTCGATGCAATGGAGTGGAGAAAGAGAAAGTCGGGAATTGTATTGAATGAATTAGGGTTTGTCTGACTATTTGACCTTTATGCAGTGGAAGGAATTATTGAAATGAAAAATTCAAATTGAAAAAGATGTGCTATCAATTTCATTTCCATGGAAAATAATAATAATAATAATTTTAAATCAAGTCTAACTCGACTCGGGTTGCCGAGCTAGGTTCTCCACTTCCTAAATCGTTACCAACCCGGTTTCCTCCACAACCTGACGCATTTCGGGTCGGACGGGTTGGGTTCTCGGGTTGACAGATCTTTTGCGCAGCCCTATTTTACACTTAACATTTGGGCCGGTCAGTCTTCAAATTATTGTAATACTGCATTCCCGTCCCTCTAATTTCAGAACAGTGCAAGTGTTTCCATATTATTTAAGGACCTTTAAATTGTTCACGTAGGTTTCATCTTTGTGCAATTTTACCCCTTCAATTCCTGAATTTATACAAGTCAAGTCACTGATGGGTTGTTGCTGCAAAATGGGCCCTTGAGACCATGTGATATGGGCCAGATTCTTATTTGGACCGAGCCGATCGAATCAGCCGGCCAACATACGACGTCGTTGTCATGCAAAACGTTCAAAAACCCTCCTAAATTCTTCTTATAACAGAGTTGCGTTTCCTATATGTGTGTATATGTAACAATTAGCAATTTTTCTGGTTTCATATGGGAAAATCTCCACGCCTCGGTAAAGGGCGGCGAGAATCGAAGGGCGAAAACAGCGAGAAGAAGAGGAAGAGGCCGATGATCGAGGAGGAGGAAGAAGAAGAAATTGGTGGCGGGAGGGCCGAAAAACAGCGTGGCCTGACGCTGTCAGAGGTGGTCTCCGACTGCAGGAAGCGGTGGTTTATTGATACCCTCAAGGAGGCCAAGACTGGGGATATCAACATGCAAGTGCTCGTCGGTCAAATGTATTACAGTGGCTATGGCGTTCCGAAGGATGCCCAAAAGGTTTTACCATTTTTTCTTATGTTATCAATCTTTTGTTTTGTATTAATTCAAATGTTGCTTAATTCTTTTTCTGGGTTACTTTTGTGGGTTGTGGGCGGATGAGTGTTTTTTTCTTTTCCGGTTTTTGGCAAGATTTTACTTTTTCTAATTTTTGCATTTATGCCTAGGGCAAGATTTGGATAACAAAAGCTTCAAGAGTGAGATCTTCAGTTTGGAAAGTCAGTCACAAACGCCCAGGTGATCTCCGTTTATGAGTCTTTGTGCGTGCATAGCCTGGCATATTTCTGCATATGAACTGTTTGGCTCTTGCAGGGTATAATGCAAGTGATTCTGATTCGGATTCAGATGATCCGGTTCAGAATTGATGACTAGATTAACTTGGAATGCTTGGCTATCCAATTTGAAGGTGAGTTGATTTTTCAGACTCTTGGCCGATTTTTATTTTCTTTGTTGGTTTATCTCAACTTACACTGCGTCCATGCTATTAGACTATGTTACAAAGTGAAGCATTTCCATTTGAGTAAAGAGCAGGAAAATTTTACTTGTCTAAACTGAAGCACTTTATCTTTTTCTAGGTCCTTTGGGTTAAAATTATCTATTTATAAGCATAGTCACTGTCTTTTGAAGTACGTTTATGCTGTATGATTTGATTAACAAGGATTCCCTATTATCAGTTTTTATATTGGAAAAGAGTTTCTGAGTGACTGAGCACTATCACGGTACTGCTGATGTTTTTATTGACAGCTAAACACTATTGTCTTAAAATGTTCTTATGAGAAATTTTACTTGTGGTTAAGTCACTTGCAATTTTGGTTAAAAAAGTACCAAGAGATACGGCATTCAGCAGCAGTTTTTTTCTAGTCAGTTAACCATGAACTATCCATAAATGACGCAACTACAATGATGGTGTTATGTTAAGGCATCAATGTGCATATATTTAATGGATTTTATGATACTTGTCATTGTAAGCACTCGCATTGTATGTTGCCTGTTAGACTGTTACAAAGTATATGAATTGTCATCCAATGATATTTATAATGCCTGGCATTGTAAGCTCAAATATAATGCCAAGCGACACATTACGTATTTGTTCAATTCCTAACTATTGGGGTATCTTAATATACAATGGTTGTTCTGTAAGTAACTGGCTGCTATACAATGATGGCTACAAATAAACAGTTATTTTATTGACCTTATTCCACCATTTAGCTTTAGTGAATTCATAATGATGTTGTCATTGTGAATTCACAACCACAACCTTTATTCAACCCATTATTATTTTTTGAAAATTTACTCATTAGCTACTTATCTTCAATGTTCAGAAAACGGGACCCCTTAGCGAACTGGAAAAGGCAACGGTCCAAGGCTCGAACCGAGGTTGAACCGTTTTTAACAAAAAAATTTAACAATAAATGTTAAATTTCGTATAATTGCCAAAAATTAGTTATTTTGTTGATTTTTCAACGTAGTTTTACATAAAATTTTTAAATTTTTACTTTGAATTTTAACACATAACTCAAATAGACTCAACAAATTACTTGAAAATTTCGTATAACGTGTATGTTATTAAAATAATCATTTACATTGACCATTGTTACTTAAAATTAAACGGTTACTGGGTCACCAGTTTAGTGGTTTAACCGGTCTTTTGACCTTTCTTTAATGAGGGCGGTTTTTTGCCATAATTGGACCTGTTTCCGGACTGTTACTCAATTTTCCCGGTTGAACTGGTTGGTCAGGTCCGGTTTTCAGAACCTTGCTTATCTTAAAGGTTTGCATTTTTTATTTTGTAGAATTTTTATGTAGAAGTTCCGTCTATCTTTAAGAATCTTGGAAAAGGGAAGTATTGTACTTCATACTTGACTGTTGAGAAAGGGAGTTGAATTATCTCCAACAACTTCTATTTTGGTTAACCGGTGATGAGTTCTGCAAACACCCACCCCCCCTCTCCCCTTTCCCTATCCCCCCTGTTTGACCCGTAGAAATGGAAATTATACATTATAGAGTTTTCTTTTTCTTGAGAATGCAGTTATTTTGTTGTATTGTTAATGGGACTTTCTAGGCCAACTAGTTTGATGCAAATCAACTGTCTATGGTACATGCCAAGACCGTTGTAGTCCAATGGCATCCTTACTAGTTGTTTGTACCCTTGGTCAAGGGTTTGATTCCCCTCCCCTACTATCCCCTTGTAATGTCAAGAAAAAATTAACTTTCATGTCTCTGCAGAAAAAAAAAAAAAAAAAAAAACTGTCTATGGTACATGTGATTGAGTTGGCACCATTCTTTTCAATTTTTAAATACCAAATTCAATTGGTGCATGCAGCATGGATTGGATAATTTCTGCTGGTGAGAACACAGGAATAATTTTATATTATGGTGCATGCAGAATGTATTGGAAATTTTCTGCTGGTTGATAACTGTGATAACACAGGAAGGATTTTGTACATGGGCTGCACATTCAAGTGAAATCTGAAAACAGATAACATGGCACTGCAATACACTGTCTTTAAGTGTCTATTGCAAAAGGCATGTGTTCTTTAACTTGCAAAGTCAAATTGACATTTGGTCAACGAGCTTCCATTCTTTTCATTATTCAAAAGTATAATAAATGTCTAAGATGATAGTATGTGCAATGTGATTTATTAATCCATCAACGTTGACTTTGCTCTTCAAGAATGAATTCCAGTTTTGACCAATTTTTTTTCCTTGATTTTTGAAAAGTTGACAAGACAACCATTGGGGGATAAATGAGAACTAACTAGTTTTGAAACAGGAAATAGAGATAAACAGAATTTGTAAGAAAAGATTGCAGTGTAATTTGGATGTTGTTAAGAAGTTAACCAAAAAACATTTGGACATGCTCTCTTTGATGAGATTTGATGTTGCTGACCGCGGGTACCTATGACCTGGGTTTTACAATTCTTATTGCTTCTTTCATTTGAACATATGATTTTCTTGATTATCGTTTCTCTTTGTGCGAATTACTTAATGTATTGTGTGAATTACTTAATGTAGCTCCCAGTTTGCTTCAGCTGTTGAATTGGAAGAAGATTGCTTGTTTGTTATGTTCCATTGTCGTTGAATAACTTAGCATTGCCGCTTTGTGTGTTTTGCAGGTTCATGGATGAGTTCCTGGATTTCCTACCATGAAATGCTCTCAACGGTCTCAATCCCTTGAAACATAAATCTACCAGCGGCTCTGTCCAAAATATCGTCATAGGGTCATTTGTTACTACAAGTTACAGCACAAGGAATAGAAAACTAGGCTGCTATTGTAAATTTGATCAATTTGTACAATTGTTTGTTGTGTGTTGTTAAATGGCTTCGAGGCTATATTATATTACAAAAAATGCAATTTCTCTTCCAACTTCGATTGTAAGCTTGGGAGTATTTTATTTAGAATAATTCTATATGGACAAAAAAAGAGACAGAGTGATAAAAATGACAAGTGTCTCATGTAATTAACATTGATGTAAAGGTGATGTGATGTGTTAGGAAATAAGATGTCATGTGTCAGTTTTATTTAAATTTTTGTATCCCTCTATGTTCCTATGACACAATTCTTTTATTTATCCTCTGGAAAATAACATCTGGCGTAAGGAAGTGTTGAGTGAAAAAAACTTTAGTGCTCTAAGAGCATTGAGACCAATCAAGAACCCATATGTGGGTGTTGGGGTTTAAATTAAATAACAACTTCAAAATTCACATGTGAGTTCATGATTGGTTGGTGCTCCTGGAGCACTGAAGGTTTTCTCGAGTTGAGCAAGTTGTGTGCTCGAGCAAAATCAAATCAAAGCATGCAAAAAGTATAAGGTTGGTTTGAAATTATTTATAAATAAGAGTAATCATTGTACTTTATTAGATACGTGACAATTACAATAATTGATATTTTGTAATGATTTGAAATACTCATTTCATTAATATCATGTGGCAAATTTAATTGCTTACGTGTGTCATAAAAGTACAATCATTACTTTCATTTATAAATGAAATCAATTATAAATCAATCTAAACGAACTCTAAATGGGATTAGGCAAAGTTGATTGTTTCCACAATAACAGGAACGATGGTGTGGTATAGGAAAATGATCTCTCGCCAGATATTTGGAAGGATTTCCACCAGACACTTATGTCGTAGGACATTGGCGGAGACAGAGGGGGCCATACTGGGCCCCGGCCCACCCCTGTCTGAGCCCACAGCAAAGGGAAAAAAAATTTTATGTTTTGGGCTCAGGTCTATTTAAAGTTGGGCTAGGGGGCAATGACTTGGGCTCGGGGGACAATAAATTTTGGCCCAAAAAGAAACAAAAGCTTCAAAACAAAGCCAGAACCAGAATTTCTAAAACCATCATAACTTAATATGACTTAAAATTTAGACTTTGGATAATTATATAATATAATTGCTAATTGATTTATGTTGGTTGAGTTGAATAAAAATTATTATTTAAGTAATAAAATTTAGACTTTAGATAATAAAATAATGTAAAAAATCGTCGCGTTCAGCTTACTTTTAGGTTTTGAGTTATTGAACACTATTTTGTAATGCACTTGAGTTTGTTTTATGTTTTCAAAAATTCATACTTATATATGACTTTTTTTTTGAGTTTTCGTTCCGGCTCCCCCTCCCTTCTGTGCTGGCTACGCCATTGTCGCAGGAGATCATTGGATTCCACTCATATGATATTTAGCGAGGGATCAAAACTAAAGTTGTGAATGTTGTTGATTTATTTTATGAAATGAGTTACCGTCCAATGGGTCATTGAAAGTGCTTGAACTCATTTTATATACCTCCATTCATACATCAAACTTGCTGGCAAATGTTTGACTTTTTTAGCTGTTTAACACATACATATATATAAATAATTTTTAACATTAAAAACTAAACATCTATAATTTTTTTGTCTCCATTTGATAAATTATTCGAAAGATTCTCCTTAAGGAAACAACCATTGGAGGGCATGACCCAACTGATAATCACATATAAATATGATGATTACATTATCATTCATTTACCTTTTGTCTACTTTTCTTTTGCTGGGCACACAGAATCTCAATGGTGGAGAAAAGTCTAAATTTGTCATTTTATTGACAAGTTGGATACTTTTTCAGTCTCGCTCTCCTTATAGGTAACAACTGCGTGTGTATATAATAATAATAATAATAATAATAATAAGAGTGATGATGTTTGAACTATGAAAGAATTTTTTTTTTCTTTTTAATTTTGGTCACTCAGACCTTTGTAAATATATTTCAAATATTCCAAAGCCGAGACTAGCTATCTCAAGCGGCCTAGACTTGTGGTACAATGTTCCGATAGGCCACATCACCCCTTAGTTTAATCTTTTAGAAATTCTTGTATTTTTGATATTTTAGTCAATAATTCTTCACAAAATATTTTACAAAATAAGGTACTTTCACACCTTTTTTTTTTGTTGAAGTGGTAATTTTACCTTCTTTTATATTTAAACAACAAGTATTCTGATAATAGACACAATAGTAAAATAGTAAAACTATTTTTTGTAAAATAAAATACTCTGATAATACACGCGACAGTAAAAATAGTGAAACTATCTTTTTCAAAACATTTTGCAAAGAGTTTTTTCACAAATAGAAATTTCTTTTTGTTAGTCAAGGGGGCACCTGTGATCCGTGCCACTAGTCCAGCCGGTTTTATGCCACGCAAGATTCAGCGATTCTGCATATATATAATAAATAATAATAATAATACTAATAAAATATTAAACTGCGGAGCTGTGAGTACAGATGTTATCATGGCCGCTATTAAAGTCGGCGACCAAAGAGTTGATGAATTGGGAGCAAAACCACAACGTGATGCAATGGACGAGTCATTGATTTCTGAGGAACGACGATCACTTTCATTCCCATCTTCTCTGCTCATATATTTATACGTTGGCCACTTTTTGGCCAGATGGGGTGCCAGGTTTCATTCAGATTTTTTATTATTTCGCCCTTTTTCTTTCTTGTATTCGTTTTTGCATTGATTTATAATCGTTTCTTGGTTTTAGGAGTTGGGAATTTTTGTTAATTTGTGGAGTGTTTGAAGAAATGCTTGCGCAAATTGGATTTGATCTCCCTATTCTTCTGCAAAGAGCCACCCCCCAACGGGCGGGTGTTTTTTTCGGGGGGGGGGGGGTTGGATTCCTATTACTTTTGGAGTGAAAATGTTTAGGATGAAGTTGTTTTGTTTATTCTATCAGTTTTACCATGCACTTATTTTGTGTTATTCCAATTACAGAATGTGGGAATTCTCTGTTGGTTTGTACATGATCAATGTCTGGCCAGACTCATTATTTCTTGCGGCTGCATATGGCGTGGTAGAATCTGCCTCCACTGCGTTGTTTGGGCCAGTGGTCGGAGAGTTGGTTGATAAGTTGTCCTATATTAAGGTCTGCTTGCACTTCCATTTAACGTTGTCCCGAAAAAACATGAAATGACATAACTTGGATTATATTGATAGATTTGATTATACGAGGTAGCTTGTTTCAGTTGGATAGTTCGAAAATGGATAAATGGGAGTGACAGTAATCTTTTGTTGAAGTTAGATGGAATGTACATGTATAAGAGGTCATTTTTTGTGGCTTTACTAGAAGAGATTAATTGTCAATAAATGACTCGCAATGCTAAATAAGGGTTACAGGATTGAATTTAACAGCGCATTCATTATTTGCAGTTGATTCTTAAAGAAAAATCTTTCTTCCTTCTACTGCTACTCTTGGCACCAATATTGAAAATTTACTTGTGCTATTTCCGGTTACCAGCAGTTTTACATTGTGATTACATGTATGTTTTTCTCTGAAGGGGGATAAAAGTTGTTCACTTTGAATCCTGGAGTTACTATTCTCCAGCAGAACTGCATAAAAGCTGAAACAGTTATGCAAAGTAATTCTGTTTCATGAAATAGAATGTGTAAATGGAAAATAAAATTTGTCAGGCTTGGAGAAGATTATTCCAGTTTCCAATATTGAGCCCCCCAATTATTTGTATCAACAGGTTCTGAGACTTTGGTTACTGAGTCAAAATCTCTCATTTATGGTTGCTGGAGGCGCAGTGGTGGCTATTCTGGTCCGTACAAACTTGATGTCTGCAAATTTCATGGCATTCACTTCTATTATCATATTAATCAATATCTCTGGAGCTGTTGGTGTGCTTTCTACTCTTGCTGGAACCATCTTGGTAGAAAGAGAATGGTGGCTCATCTTTGCCTTTCTTTAGTTTCATTTCATGGAAAGTCTTGTTTTGGGTATTCATTAGTCTATTTTAAGTTTATCGAGCAAACATAATATTTCCCCATCCATAGATGAAACTGAAGTTCATTCTGCTTGACGATATGGGTGTTTGAATTTTTTTAAGCCGTCAGCTTATCAACATTTTTAATCAAGTCATCAAATTACAGGGTGATTGTTATATCAGAAGGCCAACCTCCAGGGGTACAGACGAAGATGAATTCAATCTTAAGAAGAATTGATTTAATCTGCAAATTGTTTGCTCCGGTGGTCTCTGGCTTCATTATTAGCTTTGTATCTCTAATTGCATCAGCTATGACTCTAGCGCTCTGGAATGTATTGTCTGTATGCTTGCAGTATTGGCTTTTGACGTCTGTATACAATGGGATCCCAGCCTTGATAGAAACCAGCCAAAGGAGAGCCTTAAGATCTTCAGCTGGAGGCCTAGGTGAAAGCACTTCTGCTCTTCATGAGACAGAAAGCTTAATTTCCTCGGACGTGAATGATTTAGAGCTGCCAGAAAGCAGCTCCAGCTCTAAAGGGAACATAATTGAGGAGTTTCTGAAACTTCCATATGTTAATGCTTGGAGATTGTACTTACAGCAAGATGTGATGTTCCCGGGATTAGCTCTTGCTTTGCTTTATTTTACTGTACTGAGGTAAGACCCTTAGAGGTTGCTTTTAAGCTGGACTCCTAAAACTGGACAGTAGTATGGAAGAAAAATAAGTTGAAATGTTGTCCCATTGCTGAGATGTCTAGTACCGGGTATCAAACATGCACTTATATTATTTTATACAAGGAGTGTGCAATAACGTATTTTTATTGTGGTCTGTTTCTCTTTTATAGTTCCAGACTTCCGGTTATGGACCAATTTGAAACAAATTACTCTGGTCGTTTGTGCTACTGTTTCTATTTTCCTGTTGGATCATCTGCTCGTGTGCTGACTGTTTTAATCAGTAAATATGTGTCATTTTCATCCCTGAGAAGTCATTTTTGTGCTTAATTAGTTTTTCTATCTAATTTGTTGTTGCAGCTTTGGAACTTTAATGACAGCTACTTTGGAATGGGAAGGTATACCTGCATATGTAATAGGCATTGCTCGTGGAATTAGCGCTACAGTAGGGATAGCTGCAACATTTCTATATCCTGTCCTACAATCTCGTATTTCAACACTTCGAACAGGTCTTTGGTCGATTTGGTCTCAGGTACCTCACTCAATACACTATTAGCCATCTATCCTCTGAGGATTGCGTACTCGGATGCTATGGATTTGTTGCTATATTCACGTTACTGACTATTTCTTACACTTAAAATTCTTGATTCTGGTACCTCTTTGGTTCTTATGCAGTGGACCTGTCTCTTGCTATGTGTTGCTTCAATATGGATTAAAAGAAAAAAATTATCAGCTTATCTTCTTATGGGTGGAGTGGCTGCGTCACGCCTTGGACTATGGACGTTTGACTTGTCTGTAATCCAACAAATGCAGGTAGGCAGGATATGAATTTAAGCCACATTTTTCTAAGCTCATTTTTCATATACTCTATATTTGTCCAAACCCCCATTCATGTTTTAGTTACAACTTCTTCCTGCCTACTCCTATAGGATTATGTTCCTGAAAGTGATCGCTGTGTTATTGGCGGTGTTCAAAACTCGCTTCAGTCTTTCTTGGACTTGATGACTTATATTATGGGTATCGTGATATCCAATCCACAGGTACCATCTCTGTGTAATTTGCTTATGTTGTTGACATTGTGTAATTTGCTTACGTGGTTGATGTTACCGGACACCATAAACATAAGATCTTAACTTGGATTTCCTCATTAGAACTTCCAGTACATAATTTGTTATGAGAATGTAGAAAATTACTTCTCCACCACTTGAATGTGCTTTTGATAGAATGTGCATGGATTGGATAACGGGGTTAGAGAGTAACAATAATGATATAGATCATCCCATGCACACAGGGGCTGCCATGGGCCTGGAAGCAAGAAAAGGAATGTGTGGAGTCAGAGGTGGTGGGGACGTTTTGATTGGTCCATGTCATTGGGGGACCCACTGAGAGGCTCCTTAGGAAGCCCAATGGTGGGCTCTAGATCATTTTCGAGAGGAAACATTAGATTTCGTTTACTTTGGAAACAATTTTTTGATTATCATTTAAAGCAACATAGAAACGCATGGCTTGTTTAACATTAAGAAGATACTGCTAATGACCATTGATATATACATGCCTATTAATTCGACATTTCTCTTCTACATTTTTTTTTCTTGTTCAGGATTTTTGGGAATTGATAATAATCTCGTTTCTGCTGGTAACGCTAGCTGCAGTTCTATATAGTGTACATGTTTATAAACTGCGGAACCACCTCCTTCACTTGGAGAAGCTATTTGTACTTGTTCAATGGAATGTAAGGTCATCTTAGACTCGTGTTTGACACATCTGAAAACTGTAAATGAGAAACAATTTTAGTTTCTTTCGCCAATTTTATTAAGCCGGGGGGGGGGTTGAATTTTTTATGATTGTGGTTCTCAGTGGTGTACGATAATAGTCCTATTTTGTTACCGTGCTCTTTAGAAAGATATGTTGTTTCAATTCACTGCCTTGTCATTGTAACAAAATGTGTAGACATTCCTTGTTGATGCAAGCAAGAGAGAAAAAGTTTCAATCATAATCGAGCCAAATAGGAGATTATTTCCAAATTTAAATCAGAGTAATTTCTTGTATGATAATAATAATTCATGTTGTACTAAAGGTTGATCTTGTTTTACAAAATAATGTTATTTATCTAAATGAGGAATAAATTCTTTGATACTCCTTACTTTATTCTCTGTGGCCAAGTGAAGAACTAAAACAGGGATTAGATGTTTAATTTGTTGTTATTAAACTAATTATTATAATATAGCAATCCTTGAACACACGTGTGAGTTTTCTATGGACTAGGATTTTTAAAAGTTTTGACTCGGAGACATTCGGTATATGTGTCGCATTCCTTTCTATTAATTTAAATTGTCTTATATATGAGTTCATGAAACTAGTAAAAGAGAATTTACTACATACACAAAGTGTCTTCATTATAGATATTCAATATCTTTTTTCCCTAAATGAGAGATGTTTTCAAGGTTTGAATCAAGGACTAGGACAAGAAATTGTTGCATATCTTCTACGAAAAAGTGGGCACGATACCAAAAAGTCAAACTAACTGAAAAAACAGGGGCAAAAAATGGTGTTTTTTTCTTTTTTTTTTTTCCCGCACATGGAGAATTGAATCACCATTGAAACTTGAAAGTACCAAATTCGTAGGTTATTCCATTCTCTTTGCATAATAAAGGGCAAGGCTCACGACATACTTATAAATAAAAGTAAATTAAACACAAAGTGAAATTATTAACTTTTTTCTATAAAACAATACGCGCTCCTATTATGATACTCATTAGTTAAAAAAAAAACCACGAGGTTTCTTGCATTTTTATAAATGTGTGCTCCATATCATTCCTTTTTATAGGAAAAAATGAAATCAATTGGCCAAAAGTGGGTGGGTGAACTCAATTGCCAAACTCGGTAACGATTTTTCATCAAATAAAACAGATAATCAAAATACTTGGTTTAGTATCTCGTAATTTGTAATCTATATCTGCACTTGAGATTGTGATTGTTATGCTACCTCCGTCTCATGTGAGTGTATGAATACATGTTACATGTATTTATGCACTAATATGGGATGGAAAGTTGGGAACTATCATAATGACGTCTTCTAAAAATGTGATAAGTGGATTGTTATAACCCCTGTTTGATCCTCTTTATCAAATACATTATAATCTCACCTACTATTTATTTGACTACTGATTTGACAATTACTCGTTTATAATCATAAATTTCAAATTTCTATTAAATCTACACGATTCATTTAACTTCTTTATAACTTCTCTTTATAAATTAATTATTATAAATTGAATCAAACAGGTTTTCACCAGCCGAGAACATGGAAGAACGTGGGGAAGGTTACAAAAGCTAGTTATGTTCTCAACCATAGAGAATCGCATCTTTTTCCTTGTCTGAGTAAGCCGTCAAGAACCAGTCAAACCCACAACCTTTGACCAACAATATTGTTCCACGGTCAAAACTCTCGTGAGCTTCTCCGAAAAAGCACTGGACAGATACTCTTCTACACAGCGTAAACATTTTATATAGCATTGGATCTTCAATCTTTCTTTCTCCATAATAATAATTCTCCCTCTTGATTGCTCCCCACAACTGAAAATGGCTTCTTCAGGTGGCAGTTTATCTTTCACAGATCTTCTTGGGAACACTAACCTGGAGATGAATCAGGAGAAAACTCCATTCAGTTGGGGCCTTTCCGATGTTGAAATTCCGAAGTACAAATCATTTCAGCCCACTTCTTTGCCAATATCTTCTCCTCTTTCTCCTTCTTCCTATCTTGCTGCTAATCCTCCCAGTTTCAGCCCGTCTCTGTTCCTCGACTCGCCTGTGCTTTTCTCGTCGTCTAATGTAAGTTTAAACGACGTTCAGTCATGTCCAGTTCAACTCAACGATTATTCGTAATCGTAATCTCCATGTATATTGATCCTCTCTGTTTCTGTAGGTTCTTCCATCTCCCACAACAGGGACCTTTGCTAGCTTGGCCAACGGGGCAGACGACAGAAAGTATTCCGATTTTTCCTTCCTGTCTCACACGAATTCCGGCTCTTCGTCATCTTTATTTCCCTCCACTGATATGAAGAATTCATCGGTATGTTTCAGTTCTCCCCTCCCCTGCCATTTTTTTTTTTTTTTTGATCTGATACAGTGTTGCTGACTGTTATGTTTCAACAGGAAAAATTAAATGCTGGAGGAAAATCTGAATTAGTTCCAATTCAGAGTTTCTCTCAAGAGGTTTCAAGAATTCAAGCTATCAAGCAGAGCAATTCGACCCCCCCGCAAGTTAATCAAACGCAGTATGCCCAGCAATCACAGAGAAAAGCAGAGGATGGATACAACTGGAGGAAGTATGGACAGAAGCAAGTCAAAGGGAGCGATAATCCCCGTAGTTATTACAAGTGCTCGTTTCCAAGTTGCCCGATGAAGAAAAAGATCGAGCAAAATTGGGAAGGACATATAACTGAAATAGTGTACAAGGGAAATCACAATCACCCTAAGCCTCAGTCCACCCGAAGATCATCTTCGAGTTTCATTCAGAATCCGGCATATAATAATAACGTAGGAATTTCGAATCAATCAAATGGGTTACATGATAGTTCTCGGACAACCTCAGAGAATTCATCAGCATCTTTTGGTGACGATGATTTCGACCAAGGATCTACCCTTAGTAACCCGGTATATGACAATGAAACTGAGCCAGAAGCCAAAAGATGGTAAGCCTAGGACTTCAATCATTTTTACAAAGAAAATTATTGCTCAAATCGAAATCAAGATCTTAAAAGCTTTGTATCCTGTTTTCCAGGAAGGGTGAAATTGATAATGAGGGCATACAAGCTCAAGGAAGTCGAACTGTTCGTGAACCTAGAGTTGTAGTTCAAACCACAAGTGATATCGATATTCTTGACGACGGTTATCGGTGGAGGAAGTACGGACAGAAGGTAGTTAGGGGCAACCCGAATCCTAGGTAAGCATAAACTGTTGACAGATACAAGATTCAGACAGCAAATATGAGTAGTCAATTTAAACTTCAACCAGCAAAACACTAATGTATCATCTGATTGGATTTATGCAGGAGTTACTACAAATGCACATACAATGGATGTCCCGTTAGGAAGCACGTAGAGCGAGCATCACACGATCTGAGGGCGGTGATCACAACTTACGAAGGAAAACACAACCATGACGTTCCTGCAGCACGAGGTAGCGGCAGTTACAACACCAGACCATCTATGAACAATGAACCTACCGTCATTAGGCCTTCAGCCATGAACGGCCATTCTAACAACGTTGCCAATTTCCCCAACTCGGTGGTCCAGACAACCTGGCCGCAACAAACAAAGAACCAAGCAGACAATTTTGCATTCTCGGGTTTCAGTAACTCGGTAGGAACCTATCCTAATCAAATGCAGCAGACAGACAATGCTCTTTATACGGCCAAGGAAGAGCCAAAAGAAGACTCATTTTTCAACTCTTTTCTAAACTGAGGATTTCTTTAGGAAAATATTTTTCAAGTATCGAAATTTTTTTAGTAGTCAGTCGTGTAGTTTAATAGTAGGCCTCGGTGTATTTTTTCATTTGTTTCAGGGCTGTTAAAGCTTAGAAAAACAGCCTTGTGTAAAGTTCTACTGCTTCATTAAATAGAAAAAGCAGAATAAAGTAACGTATTCGGTTTCTTATTCATCTTGACTAATTCTACGAAAGAATGCACGCAAAAGTCATGAATTCGCGTGACAAATTTCCTTATGCCTTCGAGAAAATTACACATATGATTATTAATGTTAATGGTTATATATTCCAAGACATAATGCTAGTAGGTATCCTGGAACATCATGCTTATCCTTCTAGCTGATGTTTAGAGGAATTATAAATTAACATTTTTCATCCTATCTATCAATACAGATGTCATATTGTATCATTAATTTAAGATTTCCTTAATTTCTAAGTTGTAAAACAATCTCAAAACTCAGACATTAACTGGAAATTTCATTCGGGAAGGAAAAGAAAAATCGGAATATTTTCTCCCGTCCTCTTGGAGGCCAAGCCAGCAAAGGTCCCCATAAGTATCAAACGACAATGAGTATTACCGTACAAAAGGCTCAAAAGCTAGAGTCTCAAATTGCATTAGACAACAACAAGAGTACAGGCAAGTCGAGCAGCAAAGACAAGCTGAAACTAGAAGAAACAGCCGGGACATGAAAGAGGAGGAAACAGAGAAATCAATTATTTTTATTTATAAAAGAGCCCTCACAGTTTCGGACATCACGGAAATTCTCCTTAGAAGGAATCTTAGTTCACCCACTATACAATAAAAGAGATGAATAAAAACTGTTTTCTGTTATAAACACACATGTGAGTGTACATTGAATTGAAGCAAAAGATAAACGATACCAACAAACAATATCATGAAAATCGGAACTTATCAGATATAGGATTGGTTAGAGAGTTTATATCCCGAAATAAGAGCCGACAACGCTAGTAAGATGAAGGCCAAGAATTCCATGCTGATTGCTGATGCAGAAGAATCTGTAAATATGTTATCTCCCCCTTCTCTCATTCTGTTAGTCAAGGGCACCGCCGATGATGCAGAAGACATCAATAAGTATGCCACAATCTGTAATTCCAGAATTTTCTATTTTATTAATATGTTTTCAGTAAAAACTTCACTGGTATCTTAAAGAAACAGAAATCGCGTTTTTTCCTTGAGCTGCCAATACTACATTGTAGCATTTTGTCTCAAATTCAAGCAGCTACAGCCTAAAAATCACTTCTTGCCAAAACCCTAACCCAAGATATTAGGCAATGAACCTGCTTGGACATGTAGGGGACGAATTGATAATACCGCTGATTAAATTTGGATTAACTTTTCAATTTTCAGGATTACCAAACAGAATTATTCTAAGTGTAAAAGCAAGCACAAGTTCCATAATTTTACATAAAGTAGTTTATGGCTCATGAATCGCATAAAAAGATAATTCCTTCCTTTCTCATAATGATTAGTCAAGCAAATCACAAGATTGTTTCTAGCTATTTCCACCAGTATGGTCTATAATTTGCAAACTACTATTATAAATTGCAAGAATATCGAAAAAAATTCATTAGATTAATCTGAGAAAGTCCGAACCTGATCACCGCAAAAGTCTATCAATGCCAAATTCTGCCGCAAAATCATTTCTCGACCGGTGGAGAGTTCATGAATCTGCCTCAGAACCTGAAATCCAGTATACAATGTTGACAGGATTGCTATAGCCAGCACATACCTGTAAAGAAATAAACAAACCCACATTCAACAAATCATCGAATAAAATTCTTGAATCTTGATAAATGATCACCCAAGAACAGAACAAAGACGTACCTATATTCCTCGTATTTATCAAATTCCCTCCAATCACCATGCTTATTGCTAGCCATTATAATGAAAGCCAGCAATGAAAAAAGCAGCCCGAAACCTCGACAACACAATGTCCCTCTCTTCAAAAGATCTTCTCTTTTCCACCGGCGGACAATGTTTGAAACTCCGCCACCACCCCTTCCCGGCGTCTGATTCTCCACATCCCCAGTCGCCAGAGTTGGCACCGACTGCGGTGATTCCTCCACCGTTTTCAATTTGGGATCGTCGGGGTTTGCCATTTTTTCTTGAAATTTGTCTGTTTGGTACCAAAATTGTGTCGATGCAATTAAAGAACACAGACAGTTGCAAACTTCTCCGCCTTGTCTTTCTTTGACAACTTAGGTCAGTTGTTTGTTGTCTGAACCCGGATTCAAATCTTTCAATAAATTCAAGAAAATAATGATTGGTTATCAGGCGTCGGATTTGTGGGGAGTAGCGTGGGGGAATCACATGGGATAATTTCTGGTGGCAAATGGAAGTTTCTGAAAATTGTTTTCTTTACAACGAACTTCGGTTGACGCGGGATTTACGAGCTGTGGATTGGACGTGAGGGCTGGCGTTCTAGAATATTGTGTATAACTTTTCGCATTAAACTGACCAAGTCCGCTCCACAGCTGAGCGCACGTTGATAGTTCGATAAATAATAACCAAATGGGGTAAGTTCTTGGTCAACATTTACATGTAGTTCTTGGTCAACATTTAATTATTTGTCAAAACGTAAGGAAATTATAACGAAGAGAGAGGTATAATGTGTGTTGAAAATAAAAAAAAGTGTGAAATATATGATTGTAATTAAATAGTTGTAAAATCAAATATCAAATCAGTAGTAAGTAAAATTATAAGTTTGATAAATAATGAGAATCAAACATTTGGTAAGATTTTTTATTTTTTAGTTTTTTTGCCCACTTCATATATATC
The DNA here is from genome assembly GCA_963692815.1 of Nyctanthes arbor-tristis. NCBI lineage: Eukaryota > Viridiplantae > Streptophyta > Magnoliopsida > Lamiales > Oleaceae > Nyctanthes > Nyctanthes arbor-tristis. The sequence goes on along the minus strand of CAVNYN010288749.1, from coordinate 17,392 downwards.
AAATTTAAATTAATTTATTTATATCAACTGAGTCACATCATCTAAATAATTTCACTGTGGCTAATGAAAAACATCTAGAGTCGAAAGTAAGAGTTAACTACAAACTAGCCTCTTATGCAGATCAATTGAAAAATTTTTAAAAATGCTAGCCGGCCGTATATAAGATATTTTACAGCCAGATATGTCAAGTCAACTATTGTAAACGTTAAGTGAGGAGATAGGTCTATTATTGAATGGTGACACAAAAGTCATTAAAAATTAAATGATATGAAACCACTTACGAATTCAATTCTCTCTTATAGTTCTAGATTTTGAAGCCATCTCGTACCATTAGAAGAGGGTTAATGAGGTTGTCCCGTCTTTCATCTTATAACGATCTCATCATTCATTGAAATGGTATTTTATTGAAAACTTTCTGCATTCAAATAGTTTGAAAGCATATATCAGGTAATAGATAACAAGAGAACAATGATTCTTTACATTTGATAACTAAGGGATGTTTGATTCTCATCATTATGATTTGTCAATTATTACAGCCAATGTTAGCATTCAGGTTATGTTTCTAAATCAAAATAAAATCAGAATTCAGAAATTGCAATTTGGACGAATGGTAGAATTAAACATGGAGTCAAGGATGAAGAACGTTTATAGGGCTTTAAGTTTTTGTATGGATATATGGAAAAACCAGCAAGCTATGGCTTGAAAGCTTACCTTATTATTTGAAAAGGATCAAGGGCTTTTTATCTTGTTTGTTCTATTCTCGGTTTTCTACTTCCTTTGTCTCCTGCTCGGTTGCAATGACATCTTTTTGGCATTGTTTTCAAAGGTGGGATTCTCCTGTTGGACTCGATCCATGAATATTTTGGTATATAGGATCAGGTACTCCTAGGATCTTTTCTTTGCAATGATTTGGATTGTGAGGGCCTCAAGCCAAAAAAGTAATGTTTTGTATATGTAAGAGCATCTCTAATAGCACATTTTCCGTCCCAACATATATGACAATTATAATTAAAAAATATAGTAAAATGTCTCCAATGAAGAATGTGAATTGTGAAAATAGTGGAACACGTGTCTATTAATTATTGACTTAGATGTTGGTTATGAGGAGAGACAAATATAAAAATAATAAAAAATAATAGATAGACAATGTCTACTGTATAGATGTAGAAAATATGCTGGACATTGTCCATGTTTTCTCTTGCCACATCAGATTTTTTTTTGGTGACGTGACTACAAAATTTTTGCACTTCACGTGTCATTGGAGATGCTCTAACGATTTAACACTGAAAAGTCTCAATTTTTTTTTTTTTAACATATTGGAAAATTCATTTCACATATTATAATAGAGGAAAGGTTACAAGACACAAGCCTCAGACTAAGGGCTCACAAACATAGGCCTCCGAATAAGGCCAGACGGACTCAAGGCCAAAAGGCCGAAAAGAAAATATAAGACTGAAAAGGCCGAAACAAAGGGGCCCCAAAGAAAGACTAGCTGCCCAAGGCCCAAACAACAGTCTCTGCTTATTGCCCAAAACAAAGGAAACAGGAGTAGCGATTAGCAAAATCCTCATAAAACAGTCACCCAGCAACTGACCGAAGCACGATCAAGGGACGAAATCAGTGTCTTCGTTCCTCAGACAGCCAAAGCCCCTCTTCTGAATTCTCTTATTGAGAAAAAAGTGCAAATGAATCTCACATCACATCTGTTAGACATGAGAAAAATGATGGGTTTATAAAGAATTTGGCTACTCCACCTAACAGGTTAATTTTTCTAGATCCTTACAGTGGTATCAGAGTCTGGCCCAAACTTAAACATGTGAGTACGTGTAGGAGACCCCATATATAAGCGAACGGAGAAGATGGGCCCTAAAGTTGAATCGTGATAGTTGGAAAATTCCATGGATGGCTCTCAACGCGGTTGTGTCAACGAAAGGCGGTGAAAGAATCAATGGATTGAGCCTTGAAAAAAATCGATTGTGTCCATCTAAGGTAGCTGACACACGTAGTGGATGGTTTTGGCCTTAAAAAAGCAAAGAAGATGGGTGAACTTAGTGATGGCAGAATACACCCGAAACCAGCGGGAACCCCGCTCGGGGCGGGGAGTCCCCGTCCGGTTTCCTAATGGGGCATGAGATTGTGCCACAAATCGTTAGCGGGGCAGAAACAGGTTTTGGTTATTTCTCCGAACCCGGTTTATTAAAATAATATTATTATTTAATTAAAAAAGTTAAATCAGTATATAACATTGTGAGGACTCAAACCATCAACTTTTACCAACTCAACACAAGCCTTAATTATTTGTACTAATTTTTTTGATAAGTACATGTTTACCTACTTACCAAAAAAAAAAAAAAAGAAAACGGGGCGGGGAATGGGAATGGGAATTTTTCCCATCCCCGGCCCGCCCTACTCAAACGGGGATCGGGGTGGGGTAAATGTAAACGGGCTGAGGACAACCCGCTATGTTGTCATCCCTAGATGGACTATTAGTCGAATAGAGGCCAAGATCATGTGGTTCTTCGCTCAAATAAGGGATTATTGGGAAAAAAGTGCGAACGAAACCCACATTACATCAGTTAGACACGATAGGGGAAAAATGATGGGTTTATAAGAAATTGAGCTACTCTACCTGACATATTAACCTTTTGAGATGAAACCTCAATTCCTTACATCTCTCGTTGGTAAAGACCATGGGATAGGCTGAATTCTCCTATTGGAGTTTGTAGAGAAAGAGTTTACCCCCAAGTTGTCTCTTTGAAACGCAGGGCTAGAGTTTGGAGAAGATATTAAAATCTTCAAGCGCATCAAAAAGGATGGGATCGAGAATGCAATCATGATGTTCATTATCGAAAATGTTTGCCGAGATAAGTTTCTCTTTCAGGTCAAGAAATGACCATAGCCGGAGGTATAATGCCTTAGCATATGGGTAAGGTGCCTTGGTATATCTTCTCTTGATATTACATAACATTTGATAGAAAAAAGGCAATCATATAATAAATATTTTTCCAACGTGTCCTTTTTTGGGGATATTTTTCATGTATGATTTAGCGGATGAAATAATGAAAGGGAAAAAAATGGAAGAAGAAGACGACATATTTATTTCATCACTTTTCTTAAACGGGACCATTAATAGATGGGATTGAAAAACTTGTGTTGCCAATCAAACTAGACAAAGATGTAAGCCGTGTATTCTTCTTTGTCTATTTCAAAATAAGAAGTTGTCACATTATTTTGCGTATATATTTCGTAAGACTTACAAGTGGTTCAATTTGTTTTTATTTTAAAGTTGGAATGAAGGACTAAAGTAGGGTTATAGATGTCTATTCATAATTATAAACAACAATAAATGTTTAACCTAGATAGTAGATACTAACACAGTTTTACTTAGAAAAAAAATTTCAACTCGAATGAAGGAGTTGGAATGCAACAATTAGAAGAAATGAGTTCCTTTAATACAAGTCCTTGTAGCGTTGTTGGGCATCAAGGAAGAAGATTGGTTCAAACTTTTTTTTTTTTAATTTTATTCACGGAGAGATAGGGGATGAGCAAATGTGGTTTGAACCCGAGACTTAAATATATATATATATATTTGAGATTGATCATGTATAGGTTAATTTTTACTTCTACTATAACAATATATAATTTTGGAGTTCCTTGGCAAGTTAATTTCACATATTGTCCTCAATCTTTCTATTTTCAATAACATAGGTTCCCAATCTTTCATAAAATCACTCATAAGGTCTCTAATCATATGAAGTTGACAATTATACCCCTATTCTTTTTTTTTAATAACTCTTACTTTCTAAATAAAAGCAAAAAAAATTTAAAAATAAAAATAATAAAAAAGGAAAAAAAGAAAAATAATTTTTTGTACCCTACCTGTCTAGCTATCCACCCACCCCTAATTAGTCGTAAATGACAAATTCTGATAGTCTTTCTAACAGCAAAAAAAGAGACCCACATTTTGTTTTCTCTTTTTCTGCTGTAAGGAAAAATTATGGTTTCCCTAAAAAAGAAAAATGCTCTACGTATTTGTCATTTTCGGTCAAGTTAGGAATATTGGTAAAATAAATAGCTAGCAAGGTATGTGGGAAAAATTATTTTCCTTTTTATTTTTTATTATTTTTACTATATCTTAGATTTTTTTACATACAAAAAGTAAGGCAAAAGTGTCATAAGGGACCTTATGAGTGAATTTATGAAAGATTGGAGGCCTATGGTATTGGATTGGAGATCTAATTGATAAAAAAATCTCAAATGTTGGGGCCCAAATGTGAAATTAACCGATTATGTTTTGACTCCATCAAAAAGTTTGTGGTGTGAGGAATTTGAAGAAAGGAAAAATACGAAAATTTTCTAGGCATATATATGAGTGTCATTATGACACCCAGATGTAGAGGTGGCAAATGAGCCGCTTGGCTTGGATGGCCTGCGACTTTGCTAACAAAAAGTCCAAGTTTAGTTGGCTCGCAGCCTGTTTTGGATGGGCCGAGCCTTAAATTTGAGGCAAGACCCGAGCCCGACTGACTCATACTTGTTAGCCTACACAGCCATGAAGGAAAAGCAGGCAACTGCTACTTCTAATCTTTTTCTATTTTTTTTTTCTTTGAAGAAAATAAAGTTAATAAGCCGAACTAGCATGACTATGGGAAAAGCCCAAGTTAAAGTCAGGTCAAGATTCATTTGTGAAGGGTGACCCAAGTTGGTTTTCTTTTTTTCTTCTATTTTTTTTGCTCGAGCCCAAAAAAATCCAAACTGAAGACGAGTCGAAATTTTAGGCTCATGAACAAACTCAGCTCGATCCTTTTACATCCCTACACATATAGTGAAGTGTATATACGTATGTGCGTCACATAGTTATATATACTCATGTGTCATGTTATAAAGATATCTATATGAGGAGCAATGATCTAATGCCAAATATCTGTCGGCATATTATACCCTTAGATGTCTGGTGTTAGATCATTTTCATCCATACGAGTGTTTAGAAAATTATTGATGGAAAATCTGGAGAAAAATTGTGGCATTTCTTTTTTAAGACCCTTTGTACCGTATCTTTGATTACAGTGGAATTTTCCACAGCTTTGCACGTGGATTTTTCATCATATCATGATAATAAGGTCAGGCCGTCCTTGACATTACAGAGGCTCTAAACGAATTTAGTGTTAGTGGTCATTTAAGAATACATAATGTTGATTTTTTAGCTTTACTAAACTTTTCTTTCTTATTTTTTAAAGAAATTTAAATTAGCCTTCAACTTCATCTTTCAGGGCCCTAGGAGGTTTGTTTAAAAAACCTAGTCTCATGCAGTGAATAAGGTTTCTCACATAAATGAAATATGTGTCTTTATCTTGTTGCAAACTATTACTCATAGACGTGACATACATCTAAACTACAAGTGTGGAAGTGCTAGTAGTTTAGATGTTTGACACATATGCACGCAGGTATAATAAGATGTCCGCTTGTGGGTAAAATAAAATTCCTGATATATATATATATATAACTCAGTTATTATGCCTGCTTATAGACAAAATAAAATTCCTCATATATATATATATATATATATAACTCAATCTCAAACCTTTTTATTTCAATTCTCATAGTTAGTCGATTTTTTTCCTTATTTTGTTGTAAATTATTTTCATTTTTTATTATATATATTAATGCGGGGGGTTAGTTCATCACAAGTTCATGATCGCAAGTTGAGAGGTGGGTTAATTTTTTAGCCCATATAGTTAATTCAATAATTGAATGTAACGTGGAGTATTATTGCCATTCTTCTAGGTGATTTAATGCATTATTAAGTTTAAATGACTTTAAGTTCAATACATAATGAACACAGAAATCTGATTTTAACAACATACATGCATGTTATATATATATATATATATATATATATATATTATGTTTCTTAAAATGTCACAAAAGCTACTATAACTTCACCAGCCTTGCTTTTAGGTGATTGAACTCTTACCACAATTTCTTCAAAGTCACTCAACTTCAATTTATAAAAACATAGGAACAGACTAATGGAAAAAGCCAAACGAAGTTATGTGATTTCTTGTAATAAATAAAATTATAATAATAACCTAATTGCTCCAAATCAAAATTTAGTAATTTATTGTATAAAAAATAATATTTTAATCGCAAGTAAATTCAGTAATAGTTTGATTAATTATATTCACACTACAAAATATGTTATGTGCACCACGTTTTAATTACATTAAAAGGTCTCTAACTTTCTTCATGACTGCATCTACGTCCCAAAATTTTTTGCTAAACTTTTTGTAATTAATTTCTAATAAATTAACTAATCTGATACATAAATCATAGTTTATAGATCTATATACTATGTTACCTTTGTTTGAATTTAAAGCAAAATTTGTGATTTCTTATCGGTTATATTTTGTATTATTTAAAATTATCATGGATAAATAAGTATTTTGACATCTAAATAGAGAAATTTGTTTGACAAAAAATATTCATATAAAAAAATTACAATTAATGTCAAATTAAAAAAATAATTGACGGGAAAAAAGTTAGGGGTGTAATCACATAAAGAATCAAATATTGAAAACCTTTGAAATAATTATTATGTGGTCTACGCTAAATATCCGTGGATGAGTATAATTGGCCTAATAGTTTTTACCCATTGAAATCTACATAAGTTTGATTGGTTGGATGATGATGATTATTATTAAATTATTATTATGATACCATGAAATTGTAAACGCTAATAACAGTTCGTAAATAAATACTATGTAAGTGTCACAAATTCAATTACATCTACAACAATCACTAAGTCATCATCATTACTTAAAACTCTAAGCCATGTGAAATAGACTCCACAAAGAACATTCCAGTTATTATAATAATCAATAATATATTATTAGCATAAAATAAAAAGCATTATTAAAGGTAAAGTATATCAAATAATGGCGAATGATTGGGACATGGAAAAAGGGGAGATGCGACTCCTACACAATACAACATTGTTGTCCTTATCACTAAAATAAATGTTACTCCCATGCCCAAAATTTCTCTCTATTTATTTATTATTATAAATAAAAAGAATTGACACCTATCTTTTTCTTTTGGGAAATTAGCCGGAATAGCCATTGCCATCTAAAACTTAGTGGGAATGGCCTTTGAAAAAAAAAAAAAAAAGAAGGGAAGAATCAAAAAGTGAAAAAAAATTGCATAAAAAATTTAAAAAGTCAAATTACAAACTAGCCCTTTCTTTCTGCAATGATAACACCAACGGTAGCCATTCATGCCTGTAAGCTCCATTTTCTCCGGCAACAAGTAGAGCCTTAGAGAGGCGGCCAGCGCAATGCGAGACTTGGGACTCCGACACTACTGCTTCATTGGTGGTTATCTTCTTTGTGAGATTGGCACTTCTATGGCTTGCTTGATTTTCCAGCGATGTTGTAGTATTATTGAAGTCTATGATGAGGAGTCTTAAAAACAATGAAGGGAAATCAAGCACCAAAGCAAGCTTAAATCAACATGATGAGACCCATATAAATTGCACTACTTTTTTCTATTGTCTCAATGGGAAAATAAATGCCTAAAATCAGGGCCAGCCCAGGGTACCCTGTTTAATATTTTAACATGGTGCCCTTACATTTAACTAAAGACTTCATTAAAAAAATCTATTTCACATATGAAAGCGTCATGTTTTTGGTGTCCCTTTCATTTTTTTTTTCTATTTAACTTTTTAGCTTTGTACTATGATAATGATAATTTTCCTTTTAAGTTTTGATCATGGAAATCAAAATTTCAAAGGCAGGCCTTGTTTATTTTTTAAATAATAAAATATATTCTAATTTTAACTGAATAACTTTTACAAAACTATTTTTAAAAAATGTGTCACAATAACGTCTAACTTTTTGACAAATGAAAATCTAAAAGTTTTTCAAAGCTTTTAATGTTACACCCATATATAATATAATAAAATAAAAAAATAATTGGTGCCCTTGAGATGTTGAGACCCTGTGCCCACCTGCACACTTTCAGGGCTGCCTCTAGTTGAAATGGGAAATCATACCCCATGTACCTGTTACAAAGTTTTAGATGGAAAATGGAACTCAAAACCCATTATCTAGATACTAAGAAATACTAAGTTTTACGAGGAGTTGAGTTACTTATTTCAAGCCACAATTAAGTCTATGCAACAAATATTTAAGGGAAAAAAGATTCTATAAATACGTTTGCCACAGAGATACAATTAATAGAATTTCTGTTCAGAAGATACTTGGAAACTATATATCACCCATTTATGTATTATCACTTAATTCATCACTAGTATGTTGAGTGCTATTTATAAGAAGCCTTACATTCTAACTAGATTCTTGACATGGATTTCTTGGTTATGACCGTTAGGACTAGTAAATGTAGTGCTGAATGCATTAATAGTTTTCTCACACTCATTATGGATGCTATTGTGGCACTCACGCCACGTGGGATGGTGATTTCCATAGCAGCACTCACCATGACTACCAAAAAAATTTTGCTTCATGCATTTTGAGGTAGCGATCATCCTTCTCGAGGTCAAGCCATTTGCCAAAGCTAGGGACGAATCCAGAATTTTGTATAAAATTAAGCTGAATTTAGAGAAAAAACAACTAGCGGTTGGAAGGGGGCTCTGTGCCCCCGAAATTTATTTTTATACTATAAATTTTTAGAAATGAAATTGCACTAAAAATGTTAGAACACATAAAAAATTTTTAAAAAGTTTTAATGAATATGAGATGTCATTGCACAGTCATTTGGACTTTCTAAGAAAAGAAGAGCTCCGAATTCAATCGATAAGTGGATAACAGCGCAATTGACGTTACGTTCCAGAGCGTAACGGATAACGTGCTGTTTTGATCATAGGAGATTCAAAATGGCCGCCCAACCTACCGAGTAACTCCTAGCACCCAATGATGAACATATCTAACAATGTTTATGGGTTCACAACCGCGGTAATTCCGAAAAACTATTTAAGTTGTAATTGTAACGCTTTATTATATAACATCTATACTGAAACATTAGAAAATAGAGTTATGGCCGCACAATCAATCCCATTTTGATTTGCCACAAAGTTTTAATGAATGTGAGATTATGGTTGGTGGAGAAAGGAGAGCTCTAAAATGTGAGGTGTCGTTACACAACAAGTATGAGATTGTGGAGAAAAGAGAACTCCAAAATCACTTACGAAATAGATAACTTCTCCCTTAGCGTACGTACTAAAGACTAACTGACATCGGTCTGCTATGAGCATAACGGATGCGAAAGGCCCTACCAACATATCAAGTAACTACTATTGGGCCAAGATGAACATATCTAATAAGATTCCAAGATTTCTTCACCGCTATCATGCCGACGTGCTCCAAATATCGAGAAGAGAGCGCTTTGTTAACTAGCATCTACGTCGAAAGTATTGGAACATGTAGTTAAGTAAGCCCAACAGCTCCCTTAGGATTTAATGAAGGTGAAGTGTCGTTACACTATAAGTATGAGCTTGTGGAGAAAAGAGGGCTCCGAAATCACCCGAGAAATAGATAACTGTTTGATTGCCATTATGCACTAAAGACTACCGTACATCGATATATTATGATTATAACGGATGTAAAACCCCCTCCCAGTAGGCCGAACAACTAGTCCTAGATCAATATGAACATATCTTGTGAGATTCTAAGTTTTCATCACCGTTATCATGCTAATGCACTCCAAATGTAGGGAAGATGCTGAAGTTGCCAACTAACATCTACGTCAAAAGTATTGGAACATAGAGTTAGGCAAGCCCAATAGACCCTCCATTCTTTAATAAAGGTGAAGTGTCGTTACACCACAAGTATGAGCTTGTAGAGAAATGAGGACTCCGAAATCACTTGAGAAATAGATAACTGTTTACTTGGCGTTACGCACTAAAAACTAACGTACATCGGTCTGTTATAATCATAACGGATGCAAAATCCCCTCCCAGTAGACTGAGCAACTGGTCCTGGATCAAGATGAATATATCTTGTGAGATTCTAAGTTTTCATCCCCGCTATCATGCCCATGCACTCCAAATGTAAGGAAGATGCCGAAGTTGTTAACTAACATCTACGTCGAAAGTATTGGGACATAGAGTTAGGTAAGCCCAATAGACCCCCATGCTTTAATAAAGGTGAAGTGTCGTTACACTATAAGTGTGAGCTTGTGGAGAAAAGAGGGCTCTGAAATCACCGGAGAAATAGATAACTATTTGATTGGCGTTACGCACTAAAGACTACCGTACATCGATCTATTATGATCATAATAGATGCAAAACCCCCTGCCAATAGATTGAGCAACTAGTCCTGGATCAAGTTAAACATATCTTGTGAGATTCTAAGTTTTCGTCACCGTTATCATGCCGATGCACTCCAAATGTAGGGAAAATGCTGAAGTTGTTAACTAACATCTACGTTGAAAGTATTGGGACATGGAGTTAGGCAAGCCCAATAGACTCCCTATGCTTTAAAGAAAGTGAAGTGTTGTTGCACCACAAGTATGAGCTTATGGAGAAAGGAGGGCTCTGAAATCACCCGAGAAATAGATAACTGTTTGTTTGGCATTACGCACTAAAGACTACCATACATCGATCTATTATGATCATAACGGATGCAAAACCCCCTCCCAGTAGACCGAGCAACTAGTCCTAGATCAAGATAAACATATCTTGTGAGATTCTAAGTTTTCGTCACCGTTATCATGCCGATGCACTCCAAATGTAGGGAAGATACTGAAGTTGTTAACTAACATCAATGTCGAAAGTATTGGGACATGGAGTTAGGCAAGTCCAATAGACCCCCTATGCTTTAATGAAAATGAAGTGTCGTTGCACCACAAGTATGAGCTTGTAGAGAAAGGAGGGCTCTGAAATCACCCGAGAAATAGATAACTGTTTGATTGGCGTTACGCACTAAAGACTACCGTACATCAATCTATTATGATCATAACAGATACAAAACCCCCTCTCAGTAGACCAAGCAACTAGTCCTAGATTAAGATGAACATATCTTGTGAGATTCTAAGTTTTCGTCACCGTTATCATGTCGATGTACTCCAAATGTAGAGAAGATGCTGAAGTTGTTAACTAACATCTTCGTCGAAAGTATTGTGACATGGAGTTAGGAAAGCCCAATAGACCCCCCTATACTTTAATGAAAGTGAAGTGTCGTTGCCACCACAAGTATGAGCTTATAGAGAAAAAAGGGCTCTGAAATCACCCGAGAAATAGATAACTGTTTGGTTGGCGTTACACACTAAAGACTAACCTATATCGGTCTGTTATGATCATAACGGATGCAAAACCCCCTCCCAGCTCTTCCGATCAACTAGTCCTAGATCAAGATGAACATATGTTGTGAGATTTTAAGTTTTCGTCACTGTTATCATGCCGATGCACTCCAAATGTAGTGAAGATGCTGAAGTTGTTAACTAACATCTACGTCCAAAGCATTGGGACTTGGAGTTAGTCAAGCCCAATAGACCCCACACTTTAACAAAGGTGAAGTGTCGTTACACCACAAGTATGAGCTTTGTGGAGAAAAGGGAGCTCCAGAATCACTGTAGAAATAGATAATTGCTTGCGTGGTGTTACGCTCTAGAGACTAACTGACATCGGTCTGTTATGAGCATAACAGATGCAAAACACCCTCCTAACAAACTGAGCAATTGCTAGTGGCCCAAGATGAACTTAATAAATGAGATTCCATCATTCTCTCACTGCTATCATTCCAAGGCGCTCGACTAGTTGGCATGTTAATGCTTTACCAAGTAATATCTTTGTTGAAATAATTAGAACACGGAGTTATGGTACCACGATCAACCTACCAAGCCTTAACAAATGTAGGGTATTGCTACACCATATGTAAGAGATTATAGAGAAAAGCAAATTGGTGTTACATCCTAGGGAGTAATGGAGGTCGAAGTGTTAATGCATAATTGATTAATTGTTGCATCCAAACCCGTTGCGTAGCATCAAATTGCCCCGATTGGAGGCCCTGGTAAAAGAGAGCTCCAAATTCCACCTAACATGTATAACAGTACTGCTAGTGTTATCCATCGAACCATAACGGCTATTTTTACGTTATGAATAGAAAACCACTTAGTATCACTAATGGTTGCTAACATTGTTTCAAGTCAGTGCTTTGCTTGTTTTTACACATTATTATATTAAAAAGTCCTACGAACACATTTAAAGAAATATTTGCTTGATCGTTCTCCTTGTGCTTCCAAGTTCATTTACCCTCGACTATTTCCTCAAAAACAACATCATAATATACTATAATCCATACAGTATCTGGAATATTCATGGATGCATTTAATGTAGAAAAATGATATTAGCTCATGACTTAACAATTATTTGCACATACTTGATTGTCTCTATTTACATATAAAACTAATGATTTACTCATGTCAAATATTGCTCTACACATTATTTATTCCCTAAAATTATCAAATCAAATATTAGAATAGAGGCATAGCTATATAAAGGATCATCTGACAATTATTGTCATTGCGAATTTCAAATAACGTCAGATGTGTCGTTAAATTGCACTATATACTATACTTAAAAGAATGGTGCCATTATAGTTATAAATAACAAGTGATTTAATGTCTTCATCAATGTAGCATGATACATGATGAATTTGATACTAGACGACAGCGTTTGAATACTAAAATAACGCTATTAATGCCGTTGTGTGTTCTGTAAAACAGCACTATTAGTGTTATTTCCTTCAAAGAATAAATTAGATATTTTGTATTATATTTTATTAATATTTAAAGGAATATACTATTTACCTAAAAATTTGTAATAATATGCCTATTAAATAAAGTTTTATATTCAATTGGCCATTTGCACGAAGAGCCCTTTTCTTTTGCTTCTTGGGTGTGCAAACATATAATTCACTTTCCTTGTGAATTTTTTTTTTAAGACTTTCCTTGTGATTTTTTTTAAAGACTTTCCTTGTGGTTTTTAATTTATTATATTGTTTAGTATTGTCATTCATCAGATTGCCAAAAAAAAAGAGGATAATATTGTCATTCATCAAATCTACTGAGTCTTGAGTGAATTTCAAAAATAACCATTACAAAAGTTGCTATTTTATTTTAAATAACACTTAGGCTGTGTTATCTTTATATTTCGTTTTTTAGTTTTGAATTTTTAAAACATTTTCACAATTTCGCTTTTGTGTCTTTAAGGTAACTTAAGAAAAAGACGGACTTATGTTTTTATAACTAACAGTTTATCGACTTAATGACACCAATCCGACTTACTGTTACTTGAAGGATATCTAAAACCACACAAAGGTTTTATAATTTTTTTAAGTGAAAAAAGATTTAAATTAATTCATTTTTAGTAATAATACCGGAGCAAAATAATACTACATTATCGGGAAAATAATATTATTTATTTAAATTAAAGATGAGTCTATAGTTTAATTGGTATTTTCTCATTAAATAATAAATAGATCGGAAGGCGTCGATGTTTTTATAATTATCCATCTATCATTTAATATAAAAATACTAACTATACTGAAAATCAATCTCTAATTTAGAGAAATAACACTACTCTATCTTAAATTGTGATCAATCAATTCCGCTGAGAATTGTGATCAATTCCCAAATGTGATTTTATTGCCGAAAGTTTCGATTTCAAATTACACTTACCCGACCGAAATTTCTTCCTTTTTCTTTAAAGTCATAAAAATTAAGAAAAGACTCCAGAGAGACTAGCTGCTAGAAACAGCCACGTATACAGTCATGTGACTGATTTTTTTATAGTCATGCCTGTCATCAATCTGAACCATAAAAAGAAGTGCTAATATCCCTTCACTCTCTCTTGTAACAGAAAAAGGCCAAAAAAAAAGGTTTCCCGATGGAAGAAAAGCAACGAAATTAACGGAATCATCCTAACGGGAACATGGAAAACGACGTCAAATTTCCAGCTGGCGAAGGGCAATATCGTTATTTCAAAACTAAGAAGGGTGTCAAATTCGAGCACATATTCTCTTCCGACGTTCTTTCCTCCTTCCACCCATGAACCCAACCTACCATTTTCTGCCCCTCGTTCTTCGTCCGCAGTTGGATTTCTTCAAGAACTCTCTCTGCATACTGTCTTTCAGTAGAAAAAGGATACAGCTTACTATGAGGAGTTATAGCCCACCAGAGTGAAATTTCGCCCCACAAAAATTATCGATTCGAATCATGTTCTCTTGTCCTTTTTTTGCCTATTCGTTTTTCTTGAATCTGCCATTCTTTTCCTATTGCCCAATTCGTTCTTTGATCGGTGCTAACCATACTAGTGCTCGATTCTGTTCACGATAATTCAACTGCGGGATACGCGTAAATTCTTGAAATTTAGTTAAAGAGAAGGGTTATTTGTTTATTTTTTTTGTATTTTTTTCGTAGGGTTTTTATGATGCATTCAACTGGAGGGAAACCCAGTTTTCTGAGGAATTTTTTTGTAAGATTGTTTTTGTTCGGTTTATTTATCATTGCTCTTCGATTTGCATATGTTGTGAGTCTCCGCGGGGAATCGTGTGACTTCGGAAACTTTTGTTTCTTTTCGTTGCCGGAAAATATCAATGTTGTGATCGGCATCGAGAAAGGGGCCAAACCCGTCTCCGCGATTAGCTCCAGCAATGGCAAGTCGGCGCCGGCGATGCCCAAGAAGCTGCCGGAACTCTGGAACACCGATGGTTTTCAGAAGGATGTTCGCTTCTACTCCTCGATCTTTCAAGATCTGATTTCTGAGGGCTTCTTGGGCCCAAGTTCTAAGGTCCTCTGCGTGGACACACAGACTGGTGCAGACGTTTTTGCTTTGAAAGAGATTGGGGTGGAGGATTCAATTGGGATTTTCAAGAAAGCATTCAAGCCTTTGGTAATTTCGGGGCAGAGTTTCAAGCAGCCATTCAAGGATAGTACTTTCGATTTTGTTTTTTACGGCGGTGGGTTGATTGAGAAGTCTGCGAAATTAGCAGATTTTGCAATGGAAGTTGCCCGGACGCTGAAACCCGAAGGGTTTCTGGTTGTCCACACGGGCACGAAAGATAAATACAGTTTCAATTCATTTCTTGACTTGTTTCACTTCTGTAAATTGGTAAGAACTAGGAACATTGATGGTCCTGATTCCAAAACGTCATTTATTCGTGAAATTGTTGTTAAAAAAGCGAGTGAATATGGAAATATAGAACACATTGGGAGCCGCAAGGAAGGTCACAGTGTTGATTCTTTGAGTAAATGCTCAGTTCCGGGATATAAGCGAGAATTGATCCGTAAAGCAGAGCCTTTAATAGAGGAAGAACCAAAGAAGCCTTGGATTACTCTGAAGAAGAATATACAGAATATTAAGTACTTGCCTTCCATGGCTGATGTAAGTTTCAGACAGAGGTATGTGTATGTTGATGTTGGAGCAAGAAGCTATGGTTCAAGCATTGTCAGTTGGTTTAAGAAGCAATATCCAAAGCAAAACAAGACTTTTGAAATATATGCAATTGAGGCCGATCAAACTTTCTATGATGAGTACAAGTATAAGAAGGGGGTCACATTGTTGCCTTTTGCAGCTTGGGTGAGAAACGAGACGTTGTTTTTTGAGATCAACAACGAAGACGCTAGTCATAAAAAACTGAAGAAAGGTAGAGGGATGGGGAGGATTCAACCGATCCAGAACTCAGGTGGTTCTACTTCTGGGGAGGTGGATGAAATTCAAGGATTTGATTTTGCGGAATGGTTGAAAAATAAAGTGTCCGAGAGGGACTATGTGGTTATGAAGATGGATGTAGAAGGGACTGAATTTGATTTGATTCCTCGGATGTTTGAGACTGGAGCAATATGCTTGATTGATGAGATCTTTCTCGAATGCCATTATAACCGGTGGCAGAAATGTTGCCCGGGGGATAGAACTACTAAATACCAGAAGACATATGGGCAATGCTTGGATCTGTTTACTTCTCTAAGAGAAAGTGGAGTTCTTGTGCATCAGTGGTGGTGACTGGTAATAGCTAAAATAGTTACTCTGTCCCACATGTTTTTACAGTTTTCTTTTTGCTTCCAAATTACAATGTTGTAACTTATTGTATCATCATTCGTTTAATTTGAATCCCACTTGTATTTAAGATTACACTCATGAATTTTATCAGTTATTGTGCAGCTTGACTCTGGAGAATATCTTTAGTGTTGCACAACTCTAAACTCTTTCATAGATTGTAACATATTCAACTTTTCTCTACTGATTTTGCAGACAATTAAAATTCTTCTTGAAATTAAAGAACTACCAACTATAGTCATTGAAATATATCTTGTGCATAGTAATCAAGAAGCTTTGCTAGTGAAGTATGTTGATACTGGACATCATATATATGCCACTGTTTTGTGTTAGTTTAATGGGAATAAAGAACTGCTAAAAAAACAGTTCTTTCTGGGAATTTTTTTAAAATGGAGAACTAACTTCCGGAAAACAGTTTTATACTAACAACTAAGTTGAGACTGAATTCCTAAGGGGCAGTACATTGGGAAGTTGTATGAATTGGAAGTACTGGTTGCTCCGAACTAATGCCTTGTGAAGCAACTGCATCTGCTTTAACCGGATTCCGTTTGCTGAGATTTACCATTTTTGTTCTTAGTAAACTTTTATTTTTCCTCTTTATTTTCTGGAATGCTAGAACTTTGGAATCTGTCTAGCAGCAGCCTGCTGTCAAGATTTCACTAAGAATGATTTTTTCTTCTCTTTGAATTGAAATTAAAAGTTAGTAGGTCCATTTTAGCTTAAGCATTCTGTTAAACTAGCTGCATTGCTTTTGACTCTTTGTGGTTGATTGTCTGGCGATGGAGGTTGAATAACTCAGGAGTTTTATGATAGCATTTCGTGTAAATTCCCTACTGCATGTGCTCTTGGGGATGGTGGTTTGGTTTTACTGGATTCATTTTTCATTGAGTTAGCTCAAATGAAAGAAATTCATCAAATTATTTGACCAGTTCCTATTCCCTTGGTTATGAAAGCATCAGGACGAATGACATAGAGATAGAGATGTGAGGAAAGACGGTCTGCTTCATAGATATTCATTGTGTTGAAAACATACTGCTTGCAAGAGTCATGGTGTTGATTTTTGCACTTGAAACGTTTGGAATCTTGTATATATGCAGGCATGAGATCAACTGTTCTATGTTTATATTGACCAAGCCGACAGAGTATATTGTTTCTTGATGGCCAACGTAAACCCTGTTTCATGGAATTGCTTCGATAACCAGAATCGTGTACAATGCTTAGAACACTTCATGGTGAACTGATACAATTGTGAACACTTAATCAGGTGCAATACTAGTCCATTTACTTAGTCTCGTGGATTTTGCTGATAAAAGATCAAAAATT
>CAVNYN010288748.1:0-44011 GCA_963692815.1 Nyctanthes arbor-tristis | reverse complement strand
ATTGATTATGTCAAAAAAGGTACCTCCCTAACATTTTGTGCATGAAAAAAAGATATTTTGGAGAAGAATATATCGTTTTGTCCTCCTTAGATAGGGATTTCATATGCTCAAACAAATCTTGGTACAACATTTGTTGCTCAAAGATAAAACAGTGGTGTTGTGTGCTTGTCCCAAAACATCAAACTCAGAACTTCAACAGGTATTAAGAAAAAAATGCATCAATTGCTCACACATAAAAAAATGGAAAAATTAAGAAGATAAAAAGATGATAAAAGGTAGATTTTTGACAGTAGAAGAGGCAATAGTAAAGAGTTTGCTTTGGTAACTCGTTTGTATATAAAAATCATTTATATAGCCAAATGAAATTGGGAAGTGTAAACATTAAAACAGAAATTGGGTTTCCATATTACCAAGAAACCTTTTTGGACTGTGGAATATACATGTTTTAACATAATCAAGACGTCTTCATGGAAAATTATCATTGGCAATTAATTTATTCTAGATTTCAAAGTTAAACCACTCGTTTCTCACAAAAAGGGAAAAAAAACAAAGAAAAGAACAATTGAAAAGTCATTTCAAAAATGAAAAAAAAAACAGTAAATTCCAAATTAACCTTAATTGCACACGTATTACAGATTCCGATTTCCGAAGCATTACTAATGTGCACTCCGACTTTCGATTAATACGGATTCTAATCTATGGAAACTCAGTTCTCATATTTCTATGCAAGCCAATGCATTCCAAGTATTCATTAATAATTTTGCTCCAAATATGGCAAATTATAATTTGAATTAAAATTAAAAAAAAAATTGCCACTACATTTAAAACGACACCTAGGTCTCCAACCATCTTTCCGTTGACGCACACCAATTGCCACTACATATAGGGAACTCCAACGCAGCTGCCTCATTTGAAGGTTTTTGGCAATTTCTAAAAAAATGACTTCCCGAAAAAAGAAAAGATAAAAAAAAACTTAATAATAAATTCTAGAAATAGCAACTAAAATTTTCCCGCCGAAATGAAAATGGAAACTATTCCACTTTATATAATATATAGATTTTATAAACTTTTTATATATATAATCCATAGATGTAAATGAAAAAAAAAGGCTAATTATTACCTACACATATTAATCACATTTAATGTCTTTTACTCACACATAGATAAACTTTTACCTACGCATATATTGTTGCCTACACAATATACTTACCTTTGCCCACACATAATCTTATTATTTATCTACACATAATAAATTACATGTCACCATTCACGTCAGCAGACACCTCATGTGACATGTCATCGCCTATGTCACATGACACATCATTATTCATGTCATGTGATATGTCATCGTCCACGTCATTGACACATCATCATCCAGTCCTGCCACCTCAGGTACCACGTCATTGTCCATGTCATTGTCTACGTCAACATTGCATACGTAGCAATCTCATTACCCACACATATTGTAATATTTACTTGCATATATATATATTTGTAGGTAAAAATATAACATTTACCCACATATATACGTATGTGTGGGTAAAAACTTTCCTCTACGGACCGATAGAGACACTTGTTGACACTTACATTATGTGTGGGTAAATGTTTTTACTCACACATAACAATATCATTACCTACACTTATATGTGTGGGTAAAACCCCATATTTCTTGTAGTGGTGTGCTCGTAGAGCTGAGGACATGCCTCTAGAATGAGGATTAGAGTAATCTCTCCATGTCGTTTGATGCGTTTGGTGCCCGTGATGTGGGCGTATTCGGTGAGAGTGTAGCTGGAGCATGAGGCTAGGTATTTTTGTGTGTTTATGGTCGCTCGGTCGTGGGGGATTTATAGGACGTAGCTGGGCCGAAGCAATAGGCTTTTCTGAAACCCTAACCGTAGGGACCTCCATATCGACCGAACAATATTGGTATTATCAATAATAATAAATCTTTTTTTTAAAAGGAATAAATCATGGTTTGAACATTTTCTTATTGTTTTCTCACTTCTCTGTTACAAATAACTTTTATAACATGACACATGATTAGAAATTTTATTCTCTGTTGTTTCCTTCTAAACGAGTCTCAGAAAACACATTGCTTCTTTAGATTTTGATCACTGCCTCCAAAGGTCGTTAGTCTAACCACTAGGAGCGATCTATTGTTTGGTGTTAAAAACATGTTAACAAAAAATAATATTATCGTGCAATTTCAATGTGTCTTGGGGGAAAAACAAAAAGTAAAAAGTCAAAAGCATTTATTGGGCAATTTGTATAAATCAACTGCAATCTTAGGAGCATTTACAACAATCTATAAGATCGCATCTTATGTCCAAGGGAAAGAACGATAAAAATTAATTAATATTAAATAAATAACAACTAGTCCAATATCGCACATCCTACATCTTTATCCCTTTGTTTTTTTTTCCTTC
This sequence comes from Nyctanthes arbor-tristis, assembly GCA_963692815.1. Lineage (NCBI taxonomy): Eukaryota > Viridiplantae > Streptophyta > Magnoliopsida > Lamiales > Oleaceae > Nyctanthes > Nyctanthes arbor-tristis. Next base: position 41,585 of record CAVNYN010288748.1, on the reverse strand, counting down.
TCTACAACTACACATATGAACATCTATATTGTTTTTTAGTTGTCTGCATTCTAAAAAATTCAATCTTCACATATTATTTCCAGATTAAGCTATTTTTCACGGGTAATATTAGTTGAAGATTTTCTAGAATTCCCTTTGATTGAAAAAAATTTGACGAATCTTTGATCTATCTTCTTCTTGACATTTTTTTTGAACATTTATGGGAAAGAAAAATCAATAATTATGGATTGCAACTTTTTATACCCTAGATGCATCACATCCTTTTGTACTGCTGATTCTGATCTCCTACCAATCGTTTGGCCATCGTCAAACAGACACGTGGTGCGCAATGACACGTGTCACATTAACCAATGTTGGTTCTTGCAAGGCATTACGCACGCCACGTGCAAGAAACCAACATTTGTTTCATGAACTAATGTTGGTTTCTTGCATGTAGCGTGCACATGTCCGTCTGGCGGCATAATTCTGCTAAATGCTGGTAGGAGAAATGTTGTATTGCGGCCTAAATATCTACTTATGAATTTCAACTATGATTTTACAAAGTGAATGTGACTCCCAAATACTTCCTTTTTTTTTCAAGATGAAACTAATATACGAAACTATCTAATTAATCTACCAGAGGAAACAGCTCTTTGAAGATAGTTGTTATATATATATATATGTATATATAATTCCCAAGACCTACTAGATACATGTGCGTCTAGGATTATCAGTGTCAAAAGATAAATCTCACATGTCAAAAGATAAATCTCACATCGATAAAATACTAAACAAATAACGCAATGATGTGTAATGACGCGCGTCACGTGCAAGAAACCAACATTGGTTTCATGAACCAATGTTGGTTTCTTGCAGGACACGTGGTCCAGGATTATCATTACCAGTGAGATTATCCCCAAAGTAGAGTCACGTGTTGATCTTGATCAGTATCAAGGAAATTATTGTCAAGAGATAAATCCAACATTGATAAAATACTAAACAAATAGCGCAATGATATACAATGACGAGCAATGAACCAATGTTGGTTTCATGCAGGACACGTAGCGCGCAACGTACAAAAAACCAACATTGATCTCATGCAAGTAGAAGAAACCAACATTAGTTCATGAAACCAATGTTGGTTTTATGAAGTAATGTTGGTTCCTTGCACGTAGCATGCACGTGTCCTTCTAGTGGCATATCGCTACTAGATGCTGGTAGGAGAACCAAAGTGTTTATATTGTGGCCTGAATATCTAATTATGAATTTCAGCTATGATTTTGCAAAATGAATGTGACACCCCAATACCTCTTTTTTTACGTGAAACTAATACACGAAACCATCCAATTAATCTATTAGAAGAAATAGGTCTTCGAGATGGTTGTTATATATAAAATTCCCAAAACCTACTAGATACATATGCGTCCATGATTATCATTGCTAGTGAGAATATCCCCCAAAGTAGAGTCACATGCCGATCTCAGTAACAAAGAAATAATTATTAAGGGATAAATCTCACATCGATAAAATACTAAATAAATAACGCAATAACGTGCAATGACGCGCGTCACGTGCAAGAAACCGACATTGGTTTTATGAACCAATGTTGATTTGTTGCACGTAGTGCGCACGTATCCGTCTGGCGGTATAACACCGCTAGATGTTGATAGGAGAACTGGATTGTTTATATTGTGGTATAAATATCTAATTATTGTCTAGTATGAGAATCAGATTGTTTAAATTGTGCTCTTAATATCTAATTATGTATCTCAACTATGATTTTGCAAAATGAATGACTCCCAAATACCTTTTTTTTTTTTTAAAGCATACTTGATACATGTGCATCCAAGATTATCATTACAAGTGAGAATATCTCCCAAAGTAGAGTCACATGTTGATCGAGTATCAAGAAAATAATTTTCAAGGGATAAATCTCACGTCAATGAAGTAATAAACAAATAACTAATATATAAAGTGTTTGAGTTACTCCCTTTAATATGTTAATCTTTCAAGGTGGAATTCCAAACTTTACAATAATCTCATGCTCTTGGCAATGACACTTTATAAAGTTGCGCCAGCCATGCCTTGAAAGTCACCATCAACACTCTTGATGCTCTCTTTAAGCTTCTGTAGACTAGACTGTAAAGTAACAATTTCATTATCCTTCAAGACTGCTAGAATTCTTCAAATTTCTGATTAAAGATCATAAAACTCATAAAATTTCTATAAACCATTCAGTGATGAAAAGAGAGTTTGACTAGTGTAGTCAGCCTGCGAATGGAGACTACATTTTATATATTAGTGGTGTTATCAATAGCAAAACCTATTAATTTTCTCATGATTTGTATAGCAAAGCCATATTTGTTCGGGTTCAATCCTCGCACACACAAAAGTAAATTGAAGAATTAAATACAATAAAACACATTAATTTACAAGAAATTGAGAACGTATTACAAAACAGAATAAACGGAACGACAACTCCCATATCGTCTCTTCCATCCAGCCATCTCCGCCGGGTTCAAATCGTCGATGCTACCCCTGGGGTGGTTGGACTACAAAATCAAGGGCTCAAGTACTGCTCCACAAGACAACACAACAAGAGCCAACGTCTTATCTTTCATGCACTGTCACACACCACTTACCATTCGACACACGACCCCTTAAAATGAATTAGGGTATCGCTTTTATAGTGCAATCATTATGAACCTTCTAGCATCTGGCCGAAGCCTCTTTACTCCAAACAGCCCACTAAGTCACTTTTGAGCTAGTCCAGTTGCCAGTTGTGGAGAGCGTACAATATAATTCAATCCAAGGCTTACAGCCTATAATAAAACTACATCTGAATTATTTCTCATCTTCGTCTGGGTTTATTAGGTAGCAAAAAATCTAACAAACCTCTACTTGATACCTATTAAACCTGCAAGCAGAAACACCAAGTTAATTCTTGCACAAATAAGTATCCTAAATCAATTGGAGTTTAAAGACCTTACTAGTTTCAATCACCATCACCTGCTAAGAAAGTACACAACAAAGTACTAACAAATATATATATATAAATATAAGGAGCCGTATCATATATATCACACAAGCAGATAATCAAAGCAACAAATGCTGTCATCACACAAAGTGTAAAACATGCATGAACCAATCAAGAGCAAAAGTGACATTAAAAACAAAGTAGTGTGATATACACAGAAAGGTAAACATAGCGATCAACATTTAGCCTACAAATACAACCAATGCATATATAACCCCATATGATCTCACAAGAAACCATTCCCATGTGTGTTTAACTCCTAAGAGAACTAATCTCTAGACTCACCATCTCCACAGCTCATGGATTGCTCACGCAACCCAACATACTAAAGACTAAGGTCAATGGGACTATCTTCTATCATTCATCTCAACATATGAGGCATCCAAAGCTTTCACCCAAAGAGATAACTGGAGTTTACTCAAATAGATCCCCGAGTTCACCGGAACTCCTACCCGAGCCCCCAAAACTTTCACTAGAGCTCTCACTCAAACTCTCCACCGAAGCTCATAGGACTCTACACTAGAGTTCACAAAACCCAATATCTGGCTAGGTGTTCCCAGACAAAGACCAATACCACCCTGTATATATCACCAATGCACCACCTTACCATCTCTAGACTCAAACCCATACCAGTTAACATCGTCTACTCAAACACATCACGGAATCCCACAAAACTATGTATATAACACTAAGTAACAAAAATAACATGAGATATCCAAATATATGCAAATAGTAGGACAATCAATATATTTAAATCACACAATGGATTTAAATAATATTTAATCACACGAAGGATTACATAGACACAAATTGGCAATTAATTCCTAAATCTAGCACAAGAAATGGTTACGAAGCCATGACAACAACCAAATCATATTGATCACCCTACACGATGATCCATTAGTGCACAATTTAAATTTAAGTAGGAATAAAGCCGATTTACCTAGCGGACCAATATTTCAGTCCGTATAATAGGAGAAATGAGTCATTTTCAGCCACCAAAGCCAAACACGAGCAGCTCTTCCGATCTACCCAAGCCATCGAACTGCTATTCCGCACCTCCTAACTGCACTGTTGTAGCACTTTCGTCACTATAAAAGTATCCAAAGTTTACAAAATTTATATTTGCAGAAATCCCATCCAGAGAAGAATCCAACTCCACTGGCTGTGCGGCAAAACAACGCCGGATGCACCGGCAATCACCGTGCGACAACAAATCTATTTCTCAATGTTTCACTGCCTTATTGATGTCCAAAATTGATAAACTTGGTACCTTTGGAAAGCCCTCGAAACTAAGAATTTAGCACCACACACCGCGAAGCCGTCAAACACCATACGCTCCTTCAGTCGCTAGTCAAAGCCTCCCACAACATGGTTGCACGCTCATGTCACGCGCATTTGCTCGAGCTCTGATCTTTGCACGCTTCGCAGCGCCAGAAAGATCTCTTCACCAAGAGTCTGGATCTTGTCTCATATCATCCAAGCACCGCCGGATCAGAAAGTTATGGCTCGACAAAGGTGGCGGTTTGCTTCTTCCGTACACGCATGCGTGTTCTTCGATCGTCCCGTTTCCAAACTCAATTTCTTGCTTCAACAAAAGTAAATTGTAGGATTAAATACAATAAACCACATTAATTTACAAGAAATTGAGAACGTATTACAAAATGGCATAAACAGAACGAAAACTCTTATACCGTCTCTTCTATTCGACCGTCCCCGGTGGTGGTAGTGGTGTACCACGAAGGTCAACGCTCAGGTACCATTCAACAAAAAAACACAACAAAATCCGACTTCTCGTCTTTCATACACTATCTCTTGTCTTTTATGCACTATCACACACCACTTACCATTCGACACACGACCCCTTAAAATGAATAAGGGTAACGTTTTTATAGTGCAATCATCGTGGGCCTTTGATCTTCTGGGTTTATTAAAATTGGGCCTTCGAGCATCCAGTTATGGAGTGCGTTCAATCCAAGGCTTATAGCCTATAATAAAAGTAGATCTGAATTATTTATCATCCTCACTCCTAGTTTATTAGCTAGCAAAAAACCTAACAATATTGTTTTCGCCTTATAGCTCAGATGTAGAGTTGCTATTGAGAAGCTCTTGTGCAGCATGAATCTGTATTCTTGAAATCATTTGGTGTTTGTCAGTATATGTTCTTTCGTTTGGGATGGATATTACTCTTAAAGTTTAAATCAATTTAAATTTGTTGACTTAAGACTCCTAATTTGAATAAAGAATTCATTTATTACTCTAAATTTGACACGTCGAATTGCTGGACTCACTTAACTCATCCATTAACAAGTTGAATTAACCCGGTTAATTCAAATTCATTTTTCTTTCTTTTTTTTTAACCATTCAAATTCATTTTCTATTGTCATTCCTTATATGCTTTTTGTCACCTTTTAATCTGTTTTTTAATCATTTTTTTATAGTGATGCTACATATACAGACGAGTGTACAAATAGATTTAATGATAGAGAATAAAATTATAATTTTATCTATGTATTCTTTCTTTCTTTTATTCTACAATAAGGGGTGAAATTATAAGTTAACACTCTTTCTGTAAACACATTTGTGCATTTATCTATAAGTTAATTTGGATTTCAACCTTAACGTATACTATTCATTGCAAAAAGGACATTATTATCTAAATTTATCAGTTTCTGTTGTTAAAATGACCTTTTTACCCTTTATTTTTTTTTAAAAATATAATTGGGTAATTTGTGCAAATGGGCCCTATCTTTTACTAGCAGTGAGGAAATAGAACCTATCGTTTCTAATTTGGCATTTACAACCTTAATGTATAATATTTCTTGTAAAAATGACCTTATTGTCTAAATCTATCCATTTCTGTTGTTAAAATGATCTTTTTACCCATATTTTCTTTTTTTAAAATATAATTCTTTTTAAAAGTATTTTACCCTTAATTTCAAGTAAAATATAAAGACAAAAGGTTTTATTTTAATTAACCGATGTATCATGTCGGTGTTTATATTGATCATCACACATCGCGGTGAAGAAGTCGAAGCTTGCACTAGAAATTCCAAAAACCATTTTAGTTAACTGAAAAATCGAAAAGGTCATATTTGTTTTGTGGTGATAGGTAGGTAAAATTATGATGGCAGTTGAATATGTATACATTAAAATATAAATTTTTGTTTTTATATTTTACTTGAAATTGAGGGCAAAATACTTTTAAAAAGAATTATATTTTAGAAAAAAGAAAATAGGGGTAAAAAGGTCATTTTAACAACAGAAATAAATAAATTTAGACAATAAGGTCATTTTTACAAGGAATATTATACGTTAAGGTTGAAATCGCCAAGTTAAAAATGATAGGGTCCGTTTCCGCACTGCTAGTAAATGATAAGGTCCACTTAGCAGTTTCCACTCCGTAAGGGAAGAGGTAAGCTCTCCTTAGAAAATCACCCATTTATAATAGTACTATTTTTACTACCACCAGCTTGTATTGTACTTTTAGCTTTTTATATACTTAAAAGTTTTTACGTTCTCCCTTAAAAAATGAAAAAAAGAAGTTTTTACGTTTCTATAGAATATATATATATATATATATAGAGGGAGTACTAATTCATCGGGTATTCCTTTCTCATGAACTCCATATTGAGTCGTGATTGTAATTTCCGAGACTAAAATGGCAAGGATAAAGAAAGAAATAAAAAGGAATAAAGGAAAATATCAAAGCAAATTAAGAAATGGATTATTATTATTGTTATTATGGGTCTAAATAAGGCTTCCTTGAGTTATTTCTTGGTTCTATACTTCAAATAATCAAAATAGCCGCTTCTCATTTGTCAAAAATACTCTGAAATCATAGTCGAAAGTGACCAAAATTAATAGTTAAGTTGGATGACCAAAGTAGAAATATGTTGAAATTTCCTAATTGAACGAGGAAAGTAAAATTAATGCTGTCGTGCAACTTATGTGCGTCTTCAGTGCAACCAAAAAAAAAAGTTAAAAGCTCAAAGAACATGTATTGGACCAGTCATATAGTGAACCACATTTCTAATAATATCTCCAATACAATCAATAGACTACAATCACTACATATAGTAGTATTCATTATGTGGAGGGAGTGAAAGATAAATAATCAACAGCAAATAATCAGTATAAATCCCATTGATCAAGATATCAAAAGGAAAAAATATATATATTGTATTTAGCAACTTCCAATATACTACTCTTTACAGTCATGCATGGCCTTGTATTTTGCAATGAATTAACTTTCTAAAATAGAAATGATCGCTTTAGGTGGACGCTAAATTCTCTGTTGTTTGCTTCTGCATGTCTGCATTCTGAAAAAATCTATCTTCACACATCATCTCCAAAGTAGGCTTTTTTCACTGAGTAATATTAGTTGAGGATTTTCTAGAATTCATTTTGATTGAAAAGAATTTGATTAATCTTTGATCTGTCTTCTTCTTAACATTTTGCTTAACATTTATGGAAAAGAAGAAAATCAATAATTACGGATTTCAACTCTCTATACTCTAGATACATCGCATTCTTATATACTGCTGATTTTGATCTCCCGCAAATTGCGTTGACAGCATAAACTGACACGTGCACACCACATGCTATGAACCAATATTGGTTTCTTGCACATGATACACGTCATTGCACGCCACGTATCCGTCTAGTGGCATAACGCCTCCAAATGCTGGTAGGAAAACCAGACAATTTGTATAGTAGCTTGAATATATCTAATTATGAATTTCAACTATGGTTTTGCAAAATGAACATAAATCCCAAATACCCTTTTTTCTTCTTCTTCCTCCTTTTTTTTTTGGGGTACATGAAACTAATACATGAATATATATACATATACATAGATATATATATATATAAAACTTTCCCAAAACCGACTAGACACAACTGCATCCAGGATTATCATTGTTGGTGAGGATATCCCCCAAAGTGGAGTTACATGTTGATCTCAGTATCAAAGAAATAATTTCAAGGGATAAATCTCACATGTGTAATTTACAGCTACCGTCCAACCTTTTGACTTTTAATAGATTACGTCTCTAACCTTTAATTCTACTCTTGGAGGTCCCCCAACCTTTCCCAAAATCCTTTCCCAAGTCCCTATGGACGGAAACCATCCATTTGTGGCGTTAGTCAACCCGTTGACCAAGGGCAATTCCGCTAACATACAAAAAATGAATATTTTAATTTAAAAAATAAATTTAAAAAAAAAAAAGAGATGGGGGGTTGGGACCCCTACCCCATTGCCATATCCAGCAGCCCTGAAATGGAAGGAGATAGGGAGGGGGAGTCCCCCTCCGGCAGCAAGCAAAAGGGGGGGGACTCCCCCAACATATGCTGCCATTTCCGACAGCCAAAAGGCTGCCGGAAATGGCAGCATATCCCCCCCTTTTTGCTTGCTGCCGGGAGGGGCTCCCCCTCCCCCCCAATCTCCTCCCCATTTCCCGCAGCCCTTTGGCTGCCGGATATGGCAATGGGGTGGGGGTCCCAACCCCCTCCCCCCAACATCTCTTTTTTTTTAATTTGTTTTTATTTTTTAAATTAAAATATTCATTTTTTGTATATTACTAGAAGTACCCTTGGTCAACGAGTTGACTAAAACCACAAATAGATGGTTTCCGTCTATAAGGACCTGGGGGAGGATTTTGAGAAAGGTTGGGGGACCCCCAGGAGTATAATTAAAGGTTAGGGACGTAATCTGTTAAAAGTCAAAAGGTTGGGGACGGTAACTGTAAATTAGCCATCTCACATTGATAAAATACTAAACAAATAACTAATGTGTAAAATGCTTGAGTTACTCCACTTAACAGGTTAACCTTTTAAGATAGAACATCAAACCTTTATAATAATCTCCTGCTCTTGGCAACAACACTTTAAAAAGGTGCACCACCCAAGTCTTCAAAGTCGTCCTGAAAGCTCTTGATGTTTTCTTTAAGTTCCTGCAATCTAGATTGTATAGTAACAATTTCATGATCCTCCACGAGTGTTAGAATTCTTCAAATTTCTTATAAAGGATCATCAAATTTGATTTTGCTGTACGCATCTTTGCACGCCACATCTGAGTCTGGTGGACATCACGTAGAAAATGAATGATGTTCGGTGCTAACTTAGCTGAAAAGAAAGCATGTGCCAAATACAAAATTAACGCTATCGTGCAGCTTTTGTGCATCTTTAGTGCAACCAAAAAAAAAAATTTTTTACTATGCGACAAAAAGGTTAAAAGTCAAAAACATATAATGGACAGTTCGTATAAGTGAACCACAATCTTAAGATATCTCCAATACATTGAATCATTGATCCATAATTGCATATATGGAGGAGAAAGTGACTAACATATGGAACATGCTGTGTTTCTCAAATAGAAATTGAAAGAATGACCAAAGTTTAGTTGCATGGGGTAATATCGATCATTAATGTAAGTTTGACCAAAATTCCGCGTGTCAATATTTGTGCCATGAATGCTCTAAAATATCCCTATGTTTGATTCATGAGTGCTCCAAAATGCCCCTATACTTAATACTCTTCTTTATCAAAATTTATCGCCTAAAAAATTTGCAAAAAGTTCCCAACTTCGACCACAACCATCACTGTCGGTGAAGCATTGCCGGATTTTCAAAATCTCAAGTCTAACAACTCACCACCGCCGCTACTTCATCGGGAATAGTAACCAAAACTGCCTAAATGTCCAAAAAAACGTCTAGTATACACTGCCATTCTCACCGTTGCCGGAAAAGCCCTCACGCGTGTCACTAAATACGGCGAGTAGCTGCAACGCGCCGGTGCTGTACTATCACTGGAAAATTGTGCTCCACCTATAGATGCACCTCTTCGCCTTTATTATGGATCTGTTGTCCGTTTCTCTAAATGATGCCCGGTTTGGCCTGAATAAGAGTAAGGTGGTGGTTTTCAAGCTTTTGCGACAGACAACGACCTCCTGTCCTTTTCCAACCAAATTTTTTTTCCTCAAAGAAAGGTCGCTGATGGCTCGAGTTCCCGATCTTGAAGTTGTTGAACAAAAATGGGGCTATCGGGAGACGAAATGGTAGAAATGCATCTCATTTCTAGGGTTTTTAGATCAAGGACTAGTAGTTGTAGATTTGACAAATTTTGGGTATAATTACAATTTTGAGATTTAAGAATTAATTGAGTAAAGGGCTTGGGACTTCCATTGCAATTTCCTAAAAAGTTCATGTTGCTAGGGTATTTTGGACCATTTATGAAAATAATATATATATATATATATTGCACAAAATATCTCGAGTCATCTTCTCTACTTCTATAATTCTCAAAATTGAACTTTAAATTTAAAAAAAAAAAAAAGAAAAACTCAAAAATAAATAAATAAATAAATAAATAGAATGCAATGAAATGAAACACAAACTACGTAGAATACAGTATTAGTTGCTCAAGAAATTGATTAATTAGGTGTGGTAGTTCACACAAGTAAAACACAATCTTAAGAGCATCTCCAATGAAATCTATAGTTTTCATCTTATGTTTACGAGAGAGAAAGACACCTACAAAATAAATAAAATCAATCTTGCATACCATTTATAATAGTGCTATTTTTACTACCACCAGCTCGCACTGTATTTTAGCTTTTTATATACTTAAAAGTTTTTACTTCTCCCTTTTAAAAAAAAAAGTTTTTATGTTTTTGTAGAATATATGTATAGGGAGTACAAAAGGAGATTCACACTCTTCCCAGAAAAAAAATTAAAATAAAATAAATCCATGAGGTGTTACTTTCTTATGAACTCCATATTGAGTTGCAATTTTAATCTCTAATACTAAAATGGCAAGGATAAGGAAATAAATAAAAAAGAATAAAGGAAAATACCAAATCAAATTAAGAAATGAACAATTATTATTATTATGGGCTAGGTCTAAAGGCATACCCGCCCCCGAACCCGTCTTGTTGCCATTCCTAGGTCTAAAAAAGGCTTCCTTGAGTTGTTTATTGGTTCTATAGTTCAAATAATCAAAATAGCCGGTTCTCATTTGTCCTAAATACTCTGAAATCATAGTTGAAAGTGACCAAAATAAATAGTTAAGTTGGATGACCAAAGTAGAAATATGTTGAAATTCCTAATTGAATGAGGAAAGTAAAATTAATGCTACCATGCAACTTATGTGCGTCTTCAGTGCGACAAAAAAAAAGGTAAAAAGCTTACAAAGAACATGTACGGACAATTCATATAGTCAACCACTATTCTAATAGTATCTCCAATACAATCCGTGGACTACAATATATATATATATATATAGTATTAATTATGTGGAGGGGAGAGAGAGATAAATAATCAACAACAAATAATAAGCATACATCCTACTGATCAAGATGGTTATTCAAAAAAGGGGAAAAAGTATTTAACAACTTCCAATACACTACTCTTTAATGTCATGCATGGCCTTGTATTTTGCAATTAATTAACTTTCTAAAATAGAAATAATAGCTTTAGGTAGACACTCTAAATTCTCTATTTCCTTTTGTCTACATTCTAAAAAATTCAATATTCACACATCATCTTCTTCGGAGTAGGCTGTTTTTCACTGAGGAATATTAGCTGAAGATTTTATAGTATTCTCTTTGATAGAAAAAAAATTTGATGAACCTTTGATATGTCTTCTTCTTCACATTTTGTTGAACATTTATGGAAAAGAAGAAAATCAATAATTATGGATTTCAACTCTTTATACTTTAGATACATCACATCCTTCTGTACTGTTGATTTTGATCTCTTGCTAATCTAACAATGACCGATACGGGCGCGCTACGTGCAAGAAACCAACATTGGGATCAATGTTGATTTCTTACATGTGGTGCACAATGAACTAATGTTGGTTTCTTGTACATGACGAGCATCAAAGCGCACCATGTGTCCATCTGGTGGCGTAACGATGCCATAGGCTAGTAGGAGAACCGGACTATTTTTATTGCAGTCTAAATATATCTAATTATGAATTTTAACTATGATTTTGCAAAATGAATGTGACTCCCAAGTACCTCTATTTTTTTCCTTCTTTTTTTAAGATGAAACTAATACACGAAACCATCCAAGTAATTTGCCAAAGGAAACAGTCTTTGAAGATAGAAGATAGCTCATATATATATATATATATAAACTTTCCCAAAACCTATTAGATACAAGTGCATCTAGGATTATCATTGCCAGTGAGACTATCCGTCAAAGTAGAGTCACATGCTGATCTCAATATCAAGGAAATAATTGTCAAGGGATAAATCTCACATTAATAAAATACTAAACCAATAACCGATATATAAAGTGCTTGAGTTACAATAATCTCCAAACCTTTACAATAATCTTCTGCTCTGGGCAACAACACTTTACAAAGGTGCACTAGCGAAGCCTTCAAAGTCGCCCTCAATGCTCTTGATGTGCTCTTTAAGTTCCTGCACTCTAGACAGTAAAGTAACAATTTCATTATCCTTCAAGAGTGCTGGAATTCGTCAAATTTCCGATTAAAGATCATACAACTTGTTTTTGATCTCTTGTCATGCCGCCGACTCACATGTGGCAAGCAAAGATGCGGGCCATGTGCAAGAACCTAATAGCTTGTTGCACGTGGGGCGCATGTTGGGTTCTAGCACGTGGCGCGCGTCTTTGCACACCACGTGTGTTTGGCGGTTAAGGAGAACCGGATTGTCATAAAACTCATAAAATTTGTACATCACACAGAAAAGGAATGGTGTTTGGAGCTAACTTAGCTAAAAAGAAAGCATGTGCCCAATACAAAAATAACGATACCGTGCAGCTTTTGTGCGTTTTTTGTGCAACAAAAAAGTTTTTCTTTTTTTTTTTTTTTTTTTTGTTAAAACTGTGCGACAAAAATGTTAAAAAAGTCAAAAACATATAATGGACAGTTCATATATACAAGTGAACCACAATCTTAAGATATCTCCAATACATTGATCCATAATTGCATATGTAGAGGAGAGAGTGACTAACATGGAAGATGCTGTGTTTCGCAAATAGAAATTTTTGTGCTACTTGTATGGGATGTAGGTTAGGCTCATTGTTCCCTAAAACGGTTGTTTTATACACACACACATATTGCACAGAATATTTCCAGTTTCGAGACACCTTCTTTGGTCCTATAATTTTCAAAAATGTACGTTCAATTTAAAAAAAAAATAGAAACAGAAACTCAAAAATAAATAAATAGAATGGAATGAAATGAAACACAGACAATAACAGTTTCAGCTGCTCAAGAAATTGATTAATCATGTGATGGAGGTAGAAGTCGATAAGATGATATATGATATATATCATAATGAAAGAACTTCGGATCGATAAAGGAAAATATCGAAGGAAATATCAACTTGTGGTAGATGTCTAAGGATTCTAAAGGCGAAAGTATGGTTCTGTTCCAAAAAAAAATGTTCTATTACACTTGTCGAAACATGAATGCAAGCTCTGTGCAATTGCTGTTTGTCATAAATCCCAATCAAAGTTACTTAAAACCAAATTTTTTCTAGAGTAAGAGCAAAATTAATGTTGGGGAAAAAACTTATATTTGGGTTTTTCCCATTTTTTCACTACACCTAAATAATGTTGATGGGTGTTAGGGGTGGAAAAACCCAAAATTAGGTTGAAAAATGTAAAAGACCGGTTAAATTTAGCGCCTCATTTGAAGGTTCACCCCTCTTTTTCCTCTACATTTTTACCCTACATTTTTCTCTTAACATTAATCTTGCTCTAAGCTTCTTATTTTCATAGATTGTTCATTCTTTTTTGGACACAACTTGATGTAATTTGCTTAAGAGATATGTAAGAGTTTGATTAAGATATTTCACTATTCCATTTTCGTCCGTCCCAAATTATATTTCATTTTCCCTATATAATTTTTTAGCTTTTTATTATACCTTTATTAATTATGCATGGTAATCAATAATAATGAAAAATTAAAGTGAACTATTCAATAAATGTAAGGAAATATGATTTTAAATTGTACTTTTCCAACAAGATAAATTAAATTTTCTTAATCTATGTGAAAAATTAAAAGAGTTGCATGACGAAGGGTGTATATCTTATTGGAGAAATGATATTTGTGCACACAAAGTGTACAACTTTTATACACACCCCCTTATATTTACTTAAATGTCTTCTGCCCCATTTTTCTTGAAGTCACAACTTTTGGGGAGTGTAAATAAATTCAGGGGTGTGTGTACAAGAGTTGTACACTTTTTGTGGACAAATTGCACTTCTCTATCCTATCGTGCCAATCTCAAAAAGCTTTCCACTATTAAAATGATCTAGTACCACATATATAACATTATATGGTGTCATATGATCATGTAGTGTGTATCGAGACAAGCCCTTGTCAGTAGAATATTGCCACTGCTTTGTATTTGTGCAATTAACTTTTTATATGCCCAACTTGTGTGAGGATATTTCACAAAAAAAAAAAGAAAGAAAAAGAAAAATACAAAAAAAAGAAAGAAAAAGAAAAGGGGTTGCTTCTACACACATGTGAAGCATGGAATGCTAACTTTTTGGAAAATTTTTCCATTTTTATAAACAATTCTTTGCGCAACTTCCGCGCAATGAAAATAACTCTCTTTTTACTTGAAAATCTAAAAAGCAAGCCTAACCACATATAGAGTTTGTACTTCATGTTCTATTACACTTAAATTTTATCATACATTAATTGTGCTTTTATCACTTATTTCGTGTTAAGCTCCGATTTCAACACTTCTCATAAAAGTAGAATAAATTATAAGATAAAATAGTAAAGGAAAATACCAAAGAAAATTAAGATATATAGAATGCGGTAGAAACAATTTTTATAACCTTTGCTATGTTACACTTAATAATATGAAAACATTGCACGGTAGGCATATTATTATTATTATCAAAATTTCGAAAACTACATAACAAACAATAATTACGCCATCTAGAATGTGTAATTTTGAACCATTCCCTAACAGAATGTGTAATTTTGAAGCAGAAGCACCTATTTTTCAAATGTCGAATACTTGAATTTTTCGAGAAGTTGAGAATTTATTCATCCAAATTTAAAGTTGAAAGTGCAAATGACACCAAAGGTTGAAGACAGACAGGTTACATAATTCACCAACCACTTTGATACCACCATAAAATATAAGAGGAAGAAACCTAATAATTTTCTTCTTAAGCATTGTGTATAATTAAAACCAGATGGCTTTTAAAAAAAAGGGGGAAGACCAGATGTGAATTTTCAATTGTGATCCTCTATTCTCTCACTTTCCCTAGGGCTAAACCAAACCGAGTCCTTCTATTTATAAAAAAAATCTTTTACAAAAGGATAATGCTATCAACATTTTATGTACATTTAACTGATACAAGTAAACTTGTAATTTAATACCTGACAATTTTATTTTGCCCACGCATACATGTTATTATACATGCGTATAACACATGACATAAGATCGGAAGTATAAGTGTGAGGTGCTTATAGTCTAGATGTTTGACACATATACACACATACATAATAACTTGCATGCGTACAGACAAAATAAAATCCTTGATTTAATACCATTTAAAACATAATAATCATCACAAGTGATGATATATAACACTACTCTTACACTACTCTTTACAAAGTCTTACATTTCACCATTTTATCCTAAAACTACTTTTCCTGCAATTATAGATACACAGAAGTAATATTATCAAAATCACCATTATTTGTAAAACGTTCTTTACGAATAGAATTTTCCAAACCAATAGACGCTGAAACTCAAGAGAGAGACATCGGCTTCAATCTACATAAATCAGAAACTCTCATCCCGTGTCAATTGCCATTGGAACATATAATCTCCTTAAGTGCAAATTCATCCACAAACGCAATTGGTGCAAGTAAAATGTTAAAAACAAAAGACCATTTAACTAAAACAAGTTTTCCTTCATTGTTTGGCATCACATCAGAAGCAAATTGTATATGGTGCAAAACAACAAAATATGACAAATTTAAGCTCAGAGCGAGAATTACATCAGAAACTCATCCATGCCAACAATACTTTATTAAGAACTTCCAAGAGTAGCTACCCATCATCAGGAAGGGCAGCATGCGACAAAGGGTGATCAACTTTAACCCTGAAGGCCAATGATACCTGCACAAAATTCACAAAAGCGCACGTTATCTGCAAGTAGAGAAATTAAATA
This sequence comes from Nyctanthes arbor-tristis, assembly GCA_963692815.1. Taxonomy (NCBI): domain Eukaryota; kingdom Viridiplantae; phylum Streptophyta; class Magnoliopsida; order Lamiales; family Oleaceae; genus Nyctanthes; species Nyctanthes arbor-tristis. The sequence continues at coordinate 25,385 of CAVNYN010288748.1, read as the reverse complement.
TTTTCGTTATTCACATGTTAAAATAAAGGTTTTTGTGTGTGTGTTCGGCGAGGCAGAAGTCAATCAATGAATCAAGCTGTAAGCTTTGGCAATATCTAGTATGGACCAAATAGTTAACTTTTCAGGCAGTCAGCAAGAGCATAATATCATTAAAGACTGGAATAGCAATGCAAACGAAAGAATCTCATGTCACAATGTAGCTTAGAGTAAAACATTAATAGATAAGTGTTCCTCACCACAAGCAACTCTTCCACCAGCATTCCCAGTGCTCTTGCTCAGTTCATGGCCACCTGAAACAAAAGAAATAACTTGTAACCCACTTCCAGGAAATTTGAAAAAGCAAAAAGAAGACTTCTAAAACAGGACTACAGTCAGAAGACACATCTGTTTACAAGGGACAAGGATGCTAACGCCTAACAGTCTTTTCAAAATGGCTAGTTATATTCACACCACATATTTTATTTGGTACACTACATTTTACTTGCACCAAGTGTCTGCATCTTTATTTATTTATTTTTTTTTTTATTACTGCATCTTTATTTATTATTACTACAATTATATCCCTCAATTTTTTTATTTTTCTCAATTAATTTTTATGAATTAGCATACTTGCTTTGTAAATAATGACTTGAATCTAAAAGATTATATTAGCATTTTTCAAAGCTCATACATATATTTTGTATTTCAGCATTCGTCATTATTTATTTTTTAGAAAATGTTAAGACATAAATAAATTTTTCGACACTTGAAGAAATTTTTGAACAGTAACTTTTAGTATGGAAAAATTTACTCCGAATGAAAAATTAATGATAAAAATTAAATAAAGGAAAAATTAAGGATACAATTATAAAATTAAGTAAACATTAAGGACCTTTTAAATAATTAGGATATGGTGCACTAAACAAAAATCGTAGTGGTGAATATAATTACCCTTTCAAAATTTGCACCTAACCACCAACCAACACTATGCTTAACGAGATTCAAGCAATTATAAGAGAAATTTTGAGTTCCTTCCATAAATTTAACTATAGATGTGCACAATAATAAGAGGTTTATGCAATCTTCCAACTCCCACTTCCCGCAAGCCCCTCCCCACACATGCATATGTGAGAGAGAGATTTCCCTTTCTCTTCTCAACATCACGAGTGTCTTTCTTGCTCAATGTTATGCATAGAGAACTCAGTAATTGAAAATATAGACACTCACCCCTTCCAAGATCATCAGGATCAGCATGCACAACAACAGCTCTTCCAATTATGGAATTTGGTCCTGTAAGAGGTATCTGCAAATCAAGGCAAACATTTTAATATACTAGCCTGAGAAAGGAACATAGAATAAGCAGAAAACAGGAGGTGAGAATTTCACCTGCTTGTCAACAATGTTGATAGCAGCAATGCCTGAACATTAAAACAATGTGAAATGAGAAAACCTCAAATCATTGCTGTATTTGGTAACACATATAGCAGAACAGAACCTGTTTGTTTAATTGTATCGAACTGAACCCCATCGTCACTAAACAGTGATTCTCAAATCTTTTAACAAAAATACGAGATCGGAAGAGCACACGTGCTCTGATTTCTTTCACGATATAGTTTTAAATTTTTCAAAATAGTTCCTTGCAGTATTAAAAAACTTTACATCATTTATGTAAAAAGTAACTCCTGTAAGAAGTAACTCTTGAATAATAATTTACATGTAAGAGACTTTTAAAAATTAACTATAATCTAAAAAATAAGTAAAAATGTGTTTATAAAATTACACAACAGCTAACTTTTAACTATAACTAAAACATCATTTACGTGCAAAATCTTATCCCTCCTAATATTATTATCATCCCTAAAACTGTATACCACATGCACCCAACACGGTCATCAGTGTACATCAAGAGGGGAGGAAAAGCAAGCAAAAGAACAGCTTGGATTGAGAGCATAGATCAAAAGCAAGTTTGGCTGAGCTTAAAAACTTTAACTAATAAGCAACCTCACAGCAATTTCAATTATTTGATCACAGTTTGAAATAAGTAAATTATTTAAACAGTAAGAGCTACTTTCAAAATAAATAACATTTTTACTGATAAGATAAGAGGAAATTACATATCAAAACATACTTGGCGACAAGAAGTCATAATTTACTATTGAAGGAACAAACTTCGTTATTATGGTTCAGGGTGTGTATGAAACAGATTTTCTGAGAGTTGATATTTGTGAAAAGTGATTTTTTGGGAGAATGTGTGGTTAAAAAGTAGTATGGGGAATTATAAATTGACACAGAAATTGAGAAGAATTGATTCTTACAAAATCAATTCCATACACATCAATGAAACATTACTCCAAAGAAGCACGAAACAGTATATGAAGCAGAGGTACATACCATCTTCTCCAACTGTGACATTACCAAGATCACCAGCATGACGATTCTCATCCTCAGGTGCACCGTGCTCTTTGCTAGCAGGATTGTAATGAGGTCCTGCGTATTAAAATTACAAGAATATAAGTGGTAAAAATTGCTCGTAATTTCATTTACTAGAAATTGGTAGAGTTTTTTTATCGCCCGAGTCTACTAGTCACTACTAAATATGACAAAGATTTACAGACAGCAGAAGAATATTACCAGTTGACATACAACCATTTGTGGTGTCACCTAGGGCATGGACATGAAAGCCATGAAGTCCGGGCTTGAGGCCAGAAACAGTTCCGGTAACATTAGTTGGACCTGAAGCATGAAAGGAACAGAGACTATGATCAACCGGCGAATTGGTAATAAGAGCTTGAGACTAACAGGCATGCAATGTAATAGCATCTTCTGTACTCAGTACTCAACAATATGCCAGTGTCTCAGAAACAAGATTTAACTTGTTTTTATTGCTTATTACTATCCAATGTTGTCCAATCCAACATAACAAGCAAGCCATTGAGATAATGAAAAATACCATCTCCTTCCTGAGTAAAGTAAACAGTGCCACTGACACCCTCACTGCTGCTAAGGACTGCGACAGCCTTCACCATGACTCAATGTGTTCTAGAACAATTATAAATGCATAATTTATCAGACAGATAACACTGCAGGGCAGAAAATATGAAGCCTGATAATGTACATGATGAATACAAAGAAAAGTAAATATAAACAGATAAAGGTAAAAATATGAAAAGTGTAGTAGTAGCTAGTACCAATTGAATGTCAAACAGGAAATGAGATATAATGCCTTACAGAGACTTGAATCTACTTTTTCTGAACGCAAAAGAATATATCTCCTAACATCCATCCAAATTTTCAACCGATAAAGGTTCACAATAATGATGCTTTAGCTTGTTGACAGGGAAGTGGTGAGCTGCAGTTCTATTAAATATATGATTCATAGTAATTTCTTGTTTTCCTTTCAAGAATCCAGATTAAACTACACTTGTTTACTGGGAGTTCACATGAAATGCTTATACATACAATTTGAGCAACGATGAAGTTTATTGGTACTAGTTTTTGTTTTTAGTCATATATACTAGCTTATCGTACATATCTATGAATTGCTAGAATAATACAGCTTCTCGGCACAAATTTCAATTTCAACCTTTGTTACTTCGGCAGGTTACAGAAGTTCAGGATTTTTTGATACTTTAGTTTCTGGTGTTGGTGCTATTCTCCGACGAAACACATAGACAAACACAGGCCACAGATGGCGCAAATTATGTACTTTCCTGCTCAAGTTCGAGACAAGTAAAAATACATACTATTTACTGCATCATACAGAGAGATCAGGTAGACGGGCAAAAATAAGTGAAACCCATCAACAACTGAATATAACAAAAATCATTTTTTTAATCTAATCAACTCACGGAAAAATAAATTAAGCAAAAAAGGGTTTGCAATCAAACAGAAAGCCAGATTCCAGCACCAAGTAGAACTGGGTATACCCTAGGAAATTGAGGGATTTTGCAAAAGTATAACAAATCAGTAATATAAGCAAACCCACGGGAAATAAAGTAATTTAAAATCAAACACTACTGAATCGAGGGAAAAAAACACATCTGAACAAACAAATTAGACACTGAATACTCGTCTGACGCTAATAAATGAAAAATTAACAAGATCATAGGATTTAGTACTAAAGAAACAAGATGACAATGGATTTGATTCGATTTACCTCAGAGCACCCCTCGTATGTAGACTAGTAGAGAGATGGAAAGAGTCAATCGATTGTTCTAGAGGAAATGCCGATCAAACCTGAATGAATTTTATAGTGGGGGGTCGAGGTTTTTTTATTTTATTTATTTATTTTTTTTTTTTGAGATTCAAAATGTGTGGTCACTGATAAATGCGTTGGTTCTGTTCCACCCACCCTGTGATCGTGTGCTCCACGAGCGTCGCGTAGCGTGAAGATGGTTCGAAATAGAGATGGTAGAATATACTCAAAAACTCGATACACACGAGAACCCGCCCAAACATGGCGGGGGATGGGGTGCGATGTTGTGCCCCAAATCGTTAGCGGGGCGGAGACGGGTTCCGCCCTGAAACCCGGTTTATTAAATAATAATATTATTATCTAATTTTAAAAATTAAGTTAGTATATAATATTATGAGGACTCAAACCCTCACCCTCTACCAACCCAACCCAAACCTTAACTATTTATACCGATTTTTTTGTTAAGCACTTGTTTACCTTATTTACATAAAAAAAAAAAGGTGCGGGGCAGGGAAAGGGGATTTTTTCCCAGACCCGTCCCCTCCCCGATTCAAATGGGGATCCCGGCCCGCCCCGTTACTATCTCTAGTTCAAAGACCGTGTTTAGCTTTTTTCTTTTTTTTTTAATTGTTGTTTTACTCCTTAAAAGGGTAAATTTCATATATCATATTCAACCTTTGCATTTTGTATCGCGTGGGTCTCTAATCTTTTTTTCAACGTGCTGAGTCGTCAATCTTTCATAGATATGCACATAAGAGCATCTCCAATGCTCATTTTTATGGACAATGTCCATTGCATGATAGAGAAAGACACACAAAAAATTTCGTGGATCCCGTAATTTTATATTTTTATTTTCTTTTAATTATTTTTCTCTCAATTACACAATTTTCCTCATTTTTCCTCCCTCGAGTCCCGTGCAAGGTCCACTAGTAGACCCTCTCCTCCACCATCTCCACTACTATTTTATCATTATTTTTGAATTTATCTCTATATCTCTCCTCTTTTTCATTTTCCCGCTTTTTTCCTACACCTCATTATATTCTTATTTACTTAAAATAATCATCTTCTCTCTATCTCTTTTCTCCACATCACTCCCACAATCCACCTTCCCATTGAAGATGCTCTTAAGGTCCTTTTTGACTGGTTACTTCAATAATTCTCTTAAGTCCTTAGGAAATTTACCTTTATGCCCCTTTTTTAAAATAATTTTTAAAAATAAGAAAATATTATATAAAAATAAAAAATGAAAAAAAAAATTAATTAACAAAAAAAGAGAGAACCGTCAATCCTTCATGTTCCATCTACCCTTTGTGGCTGATGGAATTTGTAGCATTCCGACCGTAGGAATGCCGTCAATTCCGGCAGCCAAATGGGGGGAAGAATCTCCCCTTTCCGACCACCTTTGCTGTCGGAAATGGCAACAATATTTTGACAGAAGAACATGATTCCAGATCGGAAAAAAAGGTGGAATCCCCCACCGCTTCCTTTTCAGGAGTTGTCCAAAATATTCAAAGTAGAACAATGGCTCTTCTCTCAATTGTGTCTCACAATTCTCTCCTTCCAAATCTTCCCTCCGCTAGGTGCCTTCTACTACCCTAAGTACAACACATATGGATATGCAAATGCAATCCATTTTGATAGATTTTGATATTGTTGTTCTATTGCATGAATGATAGTAGCTACGGGATAGTTTCAAGTAAAAAATATTATAGAAAGCCCAGAAGGATGAGAAAATTAATGGCACATTCAAATTATTCTTCATTACAGAATGGAGCGTTGACAAGGGACTTGATTTTGTGGCCTTTCTTCTTCACTCTCTCTAATTTTTCCATATTCAAGTAAATTTCTAAAGAAGAGAGGGGGAACTTTTTGGCTCCCGGAAATGGTAGCAACTTTTTGAAGATAATGCTGCCGGAGTGGAAGCACTTTATTGCCATTTCAGTAGCATTTTGGAAGAAGAAAATGTTGTAGGAACCGGCATCATATGGTAGAAGAAAATACTGCATGAATCCCAGCAACATTTTGGTAGAAGAAGGGTTCCCCTTTGTGGGGTTTTCTCTTTTTTTTTTTCTCTTTTTCCTTTTTTATTTTTATATTATTTTCTTATTTTCTAAAATTATTTCGTTTTAAATTTGGGTTAATTTCACATATCGTCCCCAACCTTTAGGGTTAGTATCGACTAGGTCCTCAACCTTTCATTTCAACTTGTAGGGTCCTCGACCTTTTATTAAGTAGTACAAAAAGTCCTTTTGACGATTTTCGTCAACTTTTCCGTTAAACACTCAATCGAATTACTATTATACCCCTATCTTTTTAAGATTAAAATCAAAAGGTTCTAAAATATAAATATATATATATATATAAATTAAAATAAAATTAAAAGAAAAAAAGAGGGGATCACCCCCTCCCCAAACTAGTTGCCGGAAACGGCAGCCAAATAGGGGAGACCCCATGTGAGCTATCACTTTTTGGCAGCTCACAGGGGGGTATCCCCCCACATTTGGCTGTCGTTTATGGCAGCCATTTGCTACTGGAAATGGCAATGATTTTGCTGCCATTTCCGACAGCAAATAGTTGCGAAAAACGGGTGAGCTGCCAGTTTCCGACAGCTCACGGGAGGTCTCCCCCCACCCTTTGGCTGCCAGAAATTAACGACTGATACTAGTATGATAGTAGGTGTCTCAAGGACATTAGCGATCGAAACTGTTGTAAATATAGCAATTAGGTCCCAAGTTACTATTTTCATAATTTGTGCAACATCAATTATGGTTAGACTAGACAAATAACCATGTAACCGAACAGATCAAATTACTAATGATTGCTATTTGCAATAACCGTTTGGTTATTTTGGTTTCAAAATCAAGAACCAAATTACAATCGAATTGCCTTTACAATCGAATTAAATAATTTGATTTGAATTTATTAAACTAATATTAAATTAAATTTATGAAGGTAAAATGACCAAGCTTGTTTGTAACACAAATCCTAAAATAGTATCATCGATCATATGTAAACTTCACTCCTGTCACTATTAATTCCCTATAAACGTTTTAGATTTAAAAAAAAGAAGTTACATTATCATATTTTAACTATAACCAAACAAAACTAAATAAAAAAATGAATAGTTGGACTTAGTTTTGTTTTAATTTAGTGTGTGTCTATATATATACATATATATATTAGTATTAATAAAATAATCAATGGTCTCTTTAAAAAAAATAAGTAAATAAACAATGGTCTCTTATATTTTTTAAAAAGACCATTAGTCTATCGTTGGGTTTGATTCTCTTAAAAATAAACTAAGCAATAGCCAAAACTAAACATAAATGGTCAAAAAAGCTTATCATAATGGCGGAATGTTCCCCTAAAATATTTTTGAAAAAAAAAATCTAATGAAAATATTATCAAATTGATGTGACATCGTCACATGATAAGAGCTGCCAAATTAGAATTTTGTCGTATATAACCTAGTCACAATTAGTTGCCACTTGCCAAACGGACCTTTACTGTTTAGTTAATGGTCCAAATTTGTTTTCCCCGGGGGGGGCGGGGTGCGGGGGGAACATATTATTTAGTCCAAACTAGACACTGAACTTTAGGTGGGAAAGAATAAGGAAAATGATTTTCAAGTCAAAAAAGGAAGGTACAATTTAAAAGTGAAATTGGTCTTTGTTCAATTTTGGTGGCACGAAATTTGAAAATATTTTGCTTTCGATCTTCAGTCTTTATAGCTTCACTGTACAAATAAAGATAATTTTGAATTTCCCTTTTCAGACAACAAAAAGATAATGGAAATAAAGAAATTTGGAATATTTTGAAATCTATTCTGTTGTTCACTCAACATTATAAAATGATTCTTCTCTTAATTGAAAAATAGAAATGCATATACTCCTTTTGAGACCAAATTGAATACGTAGCTGAGGTGCATATCTTTTTCTTTTCTCATTTTCACTCGGGCATTTTCTTTTCCTTTTTTAACGAGTACGAATACTAGATGCTCTGGACATTTTTCCCTCCATTTTGATCTTGAATTCTACCTCCAATCCCATTGCAATTTGAACATAAACTTCTTACTTATAGAAGACTATTCATCAGTCGATCATCACATGCACAAACAAATAGCTAGAGAAGCTCAAATCCGACCACTATAATCTAAGGCATTATATTTTTCTAACTTTCTTTTATTTTAGTTACGAAAATGATTTGAATTTCAATGATTACATGTATAGATAATTGGGTTCGACTATTCGTATGTCTATTATAATTGGAAACCAATCGACTCAGGTCTCAGGCATAATATATGCGTGGCTTCATTGGGCATGAGTTTCTGGGAGAGGGGACAAGCCCCCATATTTGAAAGTTCGGCACTACCCTATAGTATATTTTCCTTATCTAAGCAGTATCAACACAGCCAACTAGAAAACTCATCCACTTGTCAATTCTTGGTGTAATACTCACTCGTAAATGATTGGTGTCAGAATTTTCATTTTTTTACTTTTTTTCCTTTTTAAAAAAAAATTAATTATCCATATAAGAATTAGGAGTTCCTCTTCCCAACTCGTCCCAGAATGGGCATTATGGAAAAAAATAAAAAGAAAACAAAAGGAGAATTTTGTCTAGTAATAACAAATGGCGCTTCCACAAGTTGACACTCGATCCAACCTAGTAGTAAGTGATCCGCCAAAGACAACTTCAAAAATATGGCCGTTCAGCACACCCGCCATTATTTTCCTACATTCTAGCTTAGTGGTCATTTACATGTCTATATATTAGACTGTTTGAGATTGTATCAAGAATTTTCTTATTCCCACCACTTCTCTCTTTTTATCTCTACACCCACAAATGAAAGTAATCAATTGAAAATGATCACACGGCCCCCCAGAAGTACACTGCTAGTTGTTCAATGATATTCTGCTAAGTATATATCTGATAAGATAATCCCGCTAAACGTATTGTGAGACGTCAAGACTAAGTAACCAAGTGCATGAAAATTAGGGAAAGGGCGACCAAACCACCATGAAAGATGACATGTAACATTGCTAAGAATATAGTGGTTTTAGATATCTAAAAATGGTGTAAATCGGTTTATGAGGCCATCGAATACATTAATTAGGAAATATTGTTGTTGGTCTAGTTACCCAACTTGAAAGGTAAACATTTGGAGCCTTGATGCAGATATTTGCTACTTGCTTACAATATCGAGTTTGTTTAAACAAACTTGGCAAGGATTGAATATAAGAGGATGTTACGAAGTTTGGTGAACAAATTGGTTGGCAAGGGAATGCTTCGAAGCACTGCAAAAGGAAACGAGAAGAAATTAGCAGTCCCCCGTCCCATAAAAATAGACCTAATTTATATTTTTATTTGTCTGAAATTATAGTCCATTTATATAAACGAGTGTAAAGTTAATAATTTCTTCTTCAAATACGCCCTTAGTCTATTTAATGACTATGTTGACTAAATACAAAAGTAATTCAATATTGAATATGGGCATATTAAGAAAGTAATTGTAAATTTTGTATTTTCAACCACATTAATTTACATTTCTTAATATACTCGAAAATTTGATATAAGCTTATTTTTATAGAACGGAGGGATTAATTAGGTACTACTCGGGGTTGCCACCCTCAGGGAGGTGCCGACTCTCTCGAATAGGGTTCGTAGCAAGTTAGGCCGGATCGGCTTTATGCCAAAATCGACATGGACCGCTTTTAAAGAAAACCAACCAGTTCTTATCAATGAGGCCTAGCCTATTTGATTAAAATATTGAGATTTAGAGTTTTCAAGTTCGATTCATCTACATGGGTTATTTTATACTGTTTATTTGTAATGTGTATTTCTTAATGTAGGGGTTTGTATTGGTGATTCACTTTGCGATACTTTAGTAGGATAAATTTCTATGCGTATTTATACTACTATAATGCAGATTTGAAATGATTTAATCATTTTTCAAAAAAGAAAAGAAAAACAAAAAACCGACAAGCCCCTACCGGAAACAAGTTGGTATGGATTTTCAAAGGGTCAATTTCACAATATATATAATAGTAAAAATAATAAAAAAAATAAAAAGGAAAATAATTTTTTCCGATTTAAATAGCTATCTACATCTTCTACTCATATCCCCAACTTGATCAGAAATGACAAATACATACCGTATTTTTCTTTTTATGGGGAAACCATCTTTTTTCCTGACATTTCTGACAACAGTGGAAGAAGCAAACATCAAAATGTGGGTCTCCTTTTTTGTTGAAAAAGTAACTACCGAAATTTGTCATTTACGTCTGAGTTGGGGTGAGCGAGTAATTAGAGAAGTATGATGGAAAGAAATTATTTTCCTTTTTCCTTTTTTATTATTTTTTATTTCTTTTTGCTTTATTTATAAAGTAAGAGTTATTAAAGGAAAAAACGTAAAAGATATAATTATCAATGTTATAGGATTAGAGACTATATTATGAGTGAATTTATGAATTTATGAAATGTTGGGGACTTATTATCGTATTGAAAAAGAATGGTGAAGACTTTTGAGTGAATTTGCAATTCCGTTCACATCTTTTGGCTTAAAAATCATGACGTTTGAGATTGGGGTTGTGCTACATTCATTTGTCGAATCTCTTACCTAATCACTTGTTATTAAATAACTATTTAGTACATTATCAAAAACACTCTTACATTAAATTGAAATACATTGACAAAAAGACACATATACGCCCCATCAAGTCACTCAATAAGAAAGATTAGCATTATCCTTGAGATTGTTAGTTTAAATTTTTTATCCCCTACACATGAAAGTTTTTGGTCCAGAGAGTGGCCATCTCGAGTCTTCACTCTTCACCCACCCTCCAAGCTTTGATCTAGCTCGGGTCGGATTGCGTGGACCCTGCCCCAGGATTGTTTGGGCGTGCGGGTGCAACTACTTCAAAAGAAAGGCGGTGTAAAGTCAATAAATAAGAAGATTCCCAAACGCGACCTTAGATTCAAAGCAGGTGCATCTACTTTTTGGTACAACTGATTCCCAGGGTACTACCATACCGCACCGAATATCGTCTACTGTGCTTCCCGTGCAATTTGCTGCCACGCGCCACCGGTTATATACATAGAGGCACTTTTCAAAACTTAACAAAAGTTCTCACCAGTGTGGTGTGTGTAAGCTACGTATATTTAAAATACACACGTTTTATAGAAAATACACATAACGTATATCTATACATGACACATAGGTGAAAAGTTTTGTTACAAAATTTTCCTATATATATGTGTGTGTATATATATACACACACAAAAAAAAATCTCCCCACCATACATCTTATGTGATATCCCATCAGATGCACACTGTGCTTGTGTCTATCTTTTCTTTTTCTTTTTTCAAACACTTTTTTCTTTAATTATCTTTTCTGCTTTTATTTTCCGAGTTGTGCATTGGTTAAACATGAAAGTAAAAGATTTATTTATTTATGACTACAAAGTTAATTTACTAACTAACATCATTATTTTTATGCATAATTAATAATAATTATTATTTTGTGTTTCGATTTGTACCACATTCATTAATTAGATATACTCAAATTTTGTACGAGAGGTCTCGGGTTCAAATCACAATTACCACTCCTTTAATTTCCATCTTCCCCTTTTATTATCCACATTGTGTCAAAATAATCTATATATATCTGGCATAATTTTTCCAGCTAATGATCTGGCTCTATAAGGATTCTGATGATGTCACTAATAATGTCATCAGTTAAATTATATTTTTTTTTTATTTTTTTCCTAAATTATCTTCTTCACCATATCTTTCTTATTTTCTCCTTTTTGAAATTTATACCGATCCACTCTGTCTTCTAATTTCTGTTAGAAATATTATAATAAACATTTAAATTTTTTTAAAGCATGCATCAATAATTTTTGAATTAATTATTTTCAAAAAAATTTCTCGAATTAACCTATTTTATATATTTTAAATCTATGAAAAGCTAAATTTGACGGACTATGGTTTGATTGGTGTCTTTTTCTTCTTCTTTTTTTTTTTTGGAAAGTAAGTATAATTGTATAAATTGTACATTGTCATTTCGTGGAAATTAATTAATCATACTTATATTATATTTTGTGGAAATTTAATAGAAAATTGATTGCTAATTCTATATTATCATTTTTTAAAATATAGTTATTTTAATATTTATTATTTATCATAAATAATTAGAAATACAATCAAAATAAAACTTTCTTCCTTCAATAACCGCCAAAAAAAATTCTAAGTTTAGCATTATACTACGAAAATGATCGGGACGTTATCTTTCTTTTTTACCCTAAATTTTTTTAATTTCTGTTGTTATGTCTGTGCAATGCAAGGAGTGAAAAATCTAGTAATAATAATAACAATATTAATAAAAAGAGCATGGTTATATTAATTTATACGGCCTCACATCTTAATATATTTTCGTATTTTAAAATGAAGAGTGTACAATAGGTGTATAGATGTATACCACATGAAGTTTTAAATTCACATGACGTGCGTCTATACACCCATATACGATACTCAATTATAAATCCCAACCTAGGTAGTTGTCATTAGAATTTTTTTTCCAGATACTTGTGCAAATTATAATAATTAGGTAAAATGAAATATAAGTATTTTGTGAGTTTCCTATGATATATATCAAGTTGGAATTAATTGTGGCAAATACATTAGTGATTTTACTTTAGAAAAAAAAGGGAGAGATAAATACTACATTTATCATTATTCTATTGTTTGGATAAACGCTATTGATTCTAACAAAGTGTTTGGCAAGTATCTAGATTATAATCTGTGACGTGTTATCATTTTATTAGTTGTTTTGTGTCAAAAGTCAATAATTGCTGCTTGACTTTTACTTTTTGACTTTTAGAAAAAAGTGTAACCAATGAAATGATGTTGTGTGATAGATTATAATCCAGAGTTGCCAAACACATTGTAAATTTCTTCACAAATATCAAAGTGCTTATTCACATACCAAAGTATCCAACTCGTTGAAAAGACCGGAGATTGCTGATTTTCTTAAGTAACACATCGGGGAGATCGCTGTACACATAGATTTCAGAACCACTGTACATACCGCAGCGTTTTCTACCGTAGGTAATCTCCTCCCTTTCCCTCTCTCACACCCCAAACTCTCTCCTTCAAAATCACAAACACAGTCTTATCTTCCACTCCAGGGCCATGACTTCTATTGACATATAGTTCCTATATTTTTTATTCAGTTAAATTTACTTTCTCTCTCTACTTATTTTCAACCAAAACCACTTATATTTCCGTAAGTTGATTTGAATTCGGATTTCCCCCACAGGAATTCCACGCCAAGGTTCGGAGAGTTATATCAGTTCCAAGTAAGTTTCCTCTCCTTCTCTATCTCTGTAAATGAGTATTATGTATATGTTTGTATTTGATTTTGTTTTACTTAATTATTATTATGCCGGCGGTGATGTGTTTGTTGTTCATCGTTCATAAGGCTTTGTACTTTGCTTAAAATTAGTTCATTTTAGCCTCTGATTTTGTGGATCAATATGCTTGAATGGAAATCTATCGGTTAGATTATTATTTTTTTGAAGCAAGGGGAAATTACTCCCTCACGATTTGCACAACCTTTCAAAATTGACTTGTCATTCGTGTTTAGCTTCCTAAACGCGAAAGTTGAAGTAGAAATCACATTTCTGGTCCCACTGTTTTGTTTTTATTTTAGTTCTAGTTTACAATTGGCTGCTTGCAGTTATTCTGAACCAATTTCGCATAATATTTGAGGAAAGAAGGAATGAATGCTTTGTTATTAGATCGTGTTTTGACATACTTAAGCAAAAAGTTTTCTAAGCTAATCTTTTTGGTATGTTTGGATATATTACTTTTTCCTTACTTGTAGTTACCAAAAGTTAGTTACTTTCAAAATACGCGAATCTCCGGTTCAGAATGCGGAGCTTAACTCTTTGCAGGTTTGACAAATGTACATTTAAAAAAATGTTTTCTGAAAATAATAATAATAATAATAAACTTATTTACTTATTATACTATTAGTTATCACTAAGTCTACTTGTACATTAACGTTCTTTCACTTTGCCAATTGTGCTTGCAATTGTTATTGTCTATTTGTTATGTATTTCCTGAAGCTTGCTGATGCCTTCTAATAATTTCTTTTCCTTCTACTATCTCAGGCTGGAAGAATCATGAGTGGCCAGCTAGTTGACATTCATCCTCGTGAACTCAATTTCATATGTAAGTGAAACTTTAGATCTATGTTGCTGGAATAGATATGGATGTGTAGCTTTTATGTTGTTTTTGGCCTTCATTTATGGAAATGTGTGCATAATATACAAATCTAGGTGTAATCTTTAATGATATCAATATAGGTTCACTATACACATTCTTAAATGAGAATCCTATTTAGAATTGATAAGCCAGTCTTAATTTTCTTGAGACTGGTAGCTGCATTTTCTTGAATAGTCCATGTCTTGTTGCACTGGGTTAAATTGTCTAACTGGAAGACTGGAATGCACTTCGATTTGGATTCAAGTGGAATGTTTGTGAAATTCAGTTCCAATGCCCTGAATCCCATGCCACCAAGTTAAGCATGGCATCGTGGAACTTTTGTTCACTGTAATAGCAGCATCTCCCGATAATCATGAATGATTATGAACATATGCCTTTGGTTGTCTGCTATTAAGTACCATGGCTCAGGATTCCTGTTGCATAGCACCCAAAGTTCTAACTAGAAAACTCGTAGGCAGTGAACTTTTATTTAATCATTTTAGTTATGGTACACTATCTAGCAGATTCTTTTTTGTGGGGGGGTAAAATAGCGTTAAATTTTTGAAGCACTCTTCCAGAGGAGCAAACTGCAAAGCCTGTTTGAACACTTTTCAGAAATTACCTAAGTTACATGCAGACGGACACACAATGCAGACACAAATGTGTGATACAAACACTTGAGCATGTGATTTTTCTAAAGAGTCTAAATCTTACACTCTTAATTATAATTTTCTAAAATTTTAAATTAATATATTATATGTTTATTTTTATAATTTTTTATATATGGTATCGCATATAAGACGCTTGCTCGAGGGGCATCTCTCATGAAACCCTCTGGTGTTGTAGTTGAAGAAGTACATTAAATTCAGCTGAGACACATGTTGGATATGGACACACCCTCCTAGTAGGTGTTTGTACATTATAGCAAGATTTATGTATTCTCCCTCCTACCTGTTCTTTTACCCAAGGAAACCAAACCATAATTGCTAACTTCCCCTTTTACCCTCTGCTTCCTACAGGTAATAAATGCACATGATAGCTACCTAACTGTGCTATTATAAGAAAGTAAAACTTGTTCTTATGGAATTCTGATTCTGTCCTTAGATGATGGAAAACAACGCGTCTTGATTTTGAGATTATTGAATACAAATATTTGTAATTGAAGATATTGTGTTTTGGCAGCTAATGTCAAATATGCTTTATCTATCTGCCTTCTTGTTTGATGATTATCTGCTTTTGCTTCCATTTCATGATTTCATCACATATTCACATTGTTCAGATAAATGATCACTGCCATCTATGATACATCTGTAATTTCATTTTTTATTATATCATATCATATCATGTCTCACATTCCATTGTCTTTCTTTAGTTGAGGTGAAGAAACAAAGTTCGTGCTCTGTTAACCTTACCAATCTCACTGATCAGTTTGTAGCTTTCAAGGTGAAGTGATTTTAGTTTGCAGACATTATCATGATGTAATCTCTTAGAAAAGGATTTACCACCAGTCCAGCTATACAACGGCCTGATTAGAAAGCATTCCTTCTTTCCATAACAGTAATTTTTGAGGAAAATAAGTAAAATGAATGTGATCTCCACTCTTTAGTGAGTTTGTAAAAACGGGTATATAATTAATTTGGCAGGTAAAGACTACATCACCCAAGAAGTATTGTGTGCGCCCTAATGTTGGCATAATCAAGCCAAAGTCAACATGCAATTTTACAGGTATTTAACTTTTCTCCTTTTAAAATATCCATTTTCACGCTATATCTCTGTAGATGACTCTTGTGCAAAATGTATTTTTCCTTAAAATGCTACCATTGCTGCTCACAGGCTACTAACCTCCCTGGCATTTTATCCATTAAATTATGAGAAATTAGCTTTGTAGCTGTTTGACTATTTGTAATATTTTCTAAACTTCTTGTGATGTAGTCACTATGCAAGCACAAAAAACTGCTCCTGATGATTTGCAATGCAAGGATAAATTCCTAATTCAGCATACTGTTGTGCCATATGGCACAACAGAAGAGGAGATAACATCTAGTATGGTATGATTGTTCTGAAGTGAATATAGGATAACTGTTCACTGTTTGTTCTTGTGTTTCGTATTTACGTTGGAATAGTTTCTGCGGAATGCCCTTAGTATTTCATTACTTTTTTTCTTGTGTTAGTTTGCAAAACATAGTGATAAATTCATTGAAGAGACAAAGCTTCGGGTTGTTCTTACTAGCCCACCCCATTCTCCTCCATTGCTGCCTGTGAATGGAATTCTGAAGCAAGAATCATCTAAAGACACTTCAGTTCCGCAAGATAAATTACAGAGCAGAGTGGAAAAGTTGAGGCCTTCCGAGACGGTGAGAAGATTACAGTGATATTTTTACGTTAGCATTATGTTATATCTACGTGCCAAGATCCAGGACGCTTCACTGCGTGTCTGCCATCAGCATTTGATGAAGACTACTTGTTAATAGTTTCATCGAATGACTTTCTGCAATTATCATGTTAGTGAAATTATATGAATGTTTAAACTTTAAAGTATAACTATAGAATAAAATGGTAGTTTCTTCACTAGTCCCAAGTCTGAACTCATGGATTGTTGTTTTATATCTTATATCTCTAATCAAGGTGCAAAATCTTCCTCTTATCGGCCTGATGCATTCGTAAAGTTCTCTCTCTTTGCTGCAGCTGGTTAAGAACGTTGAGGATGCCAAGATTAACAGAAAGATGGAACAGAATGTATTGCCCAATATTGTAGAAAATGTGAAGGCAGACCCTCCTAAAAATGAGAAGCTTGAACCTGAAAAGAACAGAGACTTTAAGCCTGACAACTATGATGAATCGAGACAAGTTAAGGATGTGGAAGAAACAAAGTTGAGTTTGATAAATGATATTGAGGAGTTGAAATCAAAAATAACTGCCTTCGATTCAAAACTAGTTGAGGTTAGTTTCTTTACCTTTGCTATACCAAAATTAGGGATGCAAGGTGATCCGTATCTTATTGTTGGGAAGTATATGCTAATGATATCATGGTCCTGATAACCTTTCCAGGCTGATGATACCATCTCAAAGCTAAAAGAAGAAAAGAGCAGTATTGTTCATGATAAGGAAATACTAAAGCAGGAGTTGGTTAGTGACTTCAGCCACTTCATTATATTGATTTCACCTTTTTCTTTTCTTTTTTAATTCTATAGGACAAAAAACTCATGCTATTTTCCCTTGATGCTCTCTCTACGAATATGACACGTCGTCAGCTTTTATGCCATAGGTCCAACTGATTGGTCTTAGAGCATATGGCTAACAAGAAATCATTATTATTATTTTTAATTGAATTAAGTTAAGAGTTACTCTCAAAATAATAACATTTTCCTTATGAAGTAAGGACAAAAGGTAACATATGTAGACTGGTTCAGCAATAAAAGTAAGTTAATAGTTACTCTCAAAATAATTGAAGTAAGTTAAGAGTTACTCTCAAAATAATAACATTTTTCTTATGAAGGACAAAAGGTAACATATGTAGACTGGTTCAGGAATAAAAGTTAATTACAACGTAATTTTTTTTTAAAGCTTGCCAAACATGAGTATAATTTGCATTGGGTTCTTGATTTCCACAGTTTGGCCTATAAAATAAACATCTTATGACTCTATCCTTACACGTGACATCTGGTCTTTACAGGCAATGTTAAGGAGAAAGCGTGGTGAAAGAAAAGTTCAACTTGGTTTCCCCCCGTTATTCGTTTGCATGGTTGCACTCATTAGTATGGTTGTTGGTTTCTGGTTGCATGCCTAGTCGAGGAGTTGATGCAGTTGTTGCTGTAAACTATATAGAAATGTATTTCAATAGGCCAGGTAGTGATGGCTCTAATGGCTGGATTACATGTATGCTTTGTACTTTTGATCTCAATGATAGAAATCTTTCAACATGAATGTAAAGAAAACTAGTTTGTGGCGTGGAATAAGAATGTAAGCTTTCAGTTTCTCCCAAACTTCGGGTCTCGTTCACAGGTCATGCATAGCAGCATCTCCAAGAGAATGCAGACGGGAAAATTTCAGAAAATGCTATTCGTGGGGAAGTCTTCACAAAATATTTTACAAATTATTATGATGATTTTACTATCTTACCCTGTATATTGTGTGATTGTGGGGGGAAAAGAAGAAAACAATATTCAATCTGTCTATTCACATTGCTCTCCAGTTTTTCCGCGTTTCTCATTTCGTTTGTACAAAATGAGCCTGTCTATTCACATTTCTATCTAGTTTTTCCCCGTTTCCCATTTCATTTGTACAAAAGGAGCCGCTAATTATTTGACACCCCCCCCCCAAAAAAAAAAAAACCCCACCGGTTTCCCTCTCAATGTACGGTATCGTTGGAGATGCATGTCTTCCATTCATTTTCTAGTTTTGCCATCTATTATTTTTATCTGTCAACTACCTTCTTGTGTTGTAATTTGCAAGTATGTTCTACAAACAGGAATATTGTTTTTTCGCAATGGGAATCAACAGAGATTTCGAGAAGAAAATGGCGAATTGAGGAAGATGACAGTGGCAAAGTTTGATGACAGATGGACAAGTATCTTTTCCTTTTTGTGCATGTACGGTGGAAATCTTCTCTCAGTTAGTGGTAAGGATCATGAAAAGAGAACGACAAAGATGAATAAAAATTGGATACATATATTAACTCATTTACAAACAGTGTTTAAAATATACAAATGCTCACAAACCACGCCCAGTTTCTGTGTTCCATTGAAATTTTGTAGTTTAACCCAGCAAGCTACTAGGTAAAAAAAGTGACGAAAATAGATTTTACAAGCCAAGCTATTATAGACACATCTCCTTCACTTCAAATTATCAAAAATACACACAATGTATTTAAACAATCGAAAGCCAAAATTGATCACATACTCCACAGGAAAAGATGATTCACTGCACCGTGCTTGCAGCTTTTTCGATTTCTTCAGGGAAATGGAGCACACTTCTTTCAATTGGTGAACCAAGCACGTAAGGAACAAAACCACGACCGCCAAAAACAGGACGCATAAAAGCATCATCAAATTTTCTCCAATAATAATGGACAGTATGAGTGGGTCTTGTTAGGAGCGTCCGTAGACTGTTTGGACGGATCACATTACGCCTACCTTCACTGCCTTCAGGAGCCCGTCCGTTTGTTATGCTTTGTCCATATAGATCAACTAGGGAATCCTGCTCTCCACCCAGTAGCGGCTCTGTGAAGGAATGTGGGGTAATTGGCTCCGATATCATTCTGTTTAAGTGTTTTGATGAAGGCAGTAAGAACCTAACCAAAGGTTTGGTCATCAAACCGAACACCTGCATTTACCCACACAAAAAAAGAAGGGGCCAGTTATTCATATGAATTTACGAAATTGTATATAAAACCATCTCATTTTAAAGTTCTAGCTGTTGGACACAGAGTATTATCTTTATTTAATTTTGCAAGCAAGCATGGTATCAACAACTTGCCATCACCAATCTTACAAATTTTGCATGTACCATGTCTTAAACGAGGTAGTTCAAGAAATATGGGTGTGCACTAAGTGAAAAGGAGTCGTCCTAATCTTTTATTGTTGATTTTCTTCCTTCTCTTAGGAACTACATCTCCGCACATGCTGACCCGATTGTATATATCATATCATGCAGCTTTCAGAAGCTAAAGATGTCTTACCACAGTGCTGAAAAGAACAACTGTTATGGTACTGGTAATCATGATAGCATTCCCGCGTACATTGGTGTGCCCGGCACTCGTGAACTGCACGGATAAAATACAGAACTCAGATTACTCCTGCTTAACGAAATTCAAACTTACAACTCCTTGCCTTCAAGAAACACGTCAATGTAACAGCATCATTAGGCCACCCAAAGGTCACAGGATTGATTGTTTATCTCGTGGAAAACATGCATCTTGAGCTGATAAAGTTGGGGGAAAAAATCCTATTTCATGAAACATTATTGCCTAACAATTTACCTGTTTATAAGCAAGTGCCATTGAAACAGCACCTCGCATAAGACCAGCCCACCATATTGTAATCTGCAACTCACAAATGGGAATACAGTTAGTCAGCCCAAAGAAATATAGGGTGTTGTACAATGTACAATCAAATTACTAATTTTTGAACTCGTACTTGCTTCTTAATGTCGATTTTCTCATATGGGGACTTCTTGGTTAAGTTAGACAGGAACGATAAAGGAAAAACAAAAGCTGCTCGTCCGACCAATACCAATCCCAATAGAATTCCACTGACAGAAATTGACAACTTTGGGCTGCCAGTAGATATAGAAAAGAGTTAAGAACACACTGAACCAAAAAAAAAAAAAAAAAGTTCAAAATCCCCTTATTGCATTGCATAATTCATGAAACTACAATGCAGTGACTAAATATTTCTTTTATGTCTTTAACGTTACCTAAATATTTCATCTATATGTCTAACCATACCTGCCACTTACAAAACGCCACTTCTCAATGTCAAGAGCATCCATGCCAACATAAAGAAATATGAATATCTCAGCAACAAACGACAATGTGGCAAAGGTGTGCCTGAATATGGTTGAAAATACAAATAAATGAAGAGTGTCAGTTAGCATGAGTTGGGGTACGGAAGCACCACATGCAACAATATTTTCTGCAAGTTTTTATGTAATTATATGATACAAGATAATGCCATACTTGGTGGTGATTCTTGAGTTCTCGGTGACGTTGTGCCAAGTGTAGTGTGACATCACAATCCCGCAGAAGAACACAGTGAGGATAGCACTTAGATTAAATAACTGCAGATAAGGCAGAAAGGATTCACTAAAACAAGATGGTAAAAGCTCCTCAAAAATTATCAAGGAAGAATTCTTTGTTCCACAAGCTCCTCATGACTTGTGTAGGGTACTTACTTCAGAGAGCATGTAAGAAAGGTAAGCCAAAAGCATCATAATGGCAACCTCACGATCAGTGGAATGCCTATAGTTTATCGAATAATTAGTCACAGAAATTACAGAATGGAACTGTTGAAGTATTGACTTTCATCTTAACAAATGATTTTATTAATTATCAAAGTCAACCAAACAGAACATTATGAAGAACATACAACAATACTTAGATTTACTATGTGGTATAGAGGTTATACTGAATATGCACATATCTCCACTGGTACACGTTCAGATAAGTTGGCCTGGGAACCTCTTTTCTGGCTTGAAATGGATTCTATCGATGAAAAGAAGTCTGAAATTACCAGAGCTAAGAGTTTTTTGAATTCCACAAACTAAAGTTTGTTGGCTTTGGCGACCATCAACTTTAACTTAAGCATAAGAACCAAATAACATGGAGGGATGTCTTCACAAACCTTCCAAAGCAGAGCTTCTTTATCATGTACGCGCTAAGCAGTCCAGCCTGTCAGCAAATAAAAAATGTGAGAAATAATTCAGAATAGTTAAGAACTTTTAGGTGCACAACACACACCTCAGAGAAAGTGGGGACAGATGAAAGGGAGGAATGGATACTCACGACGACTCCCAAAACGGTGCTAGTGAAGAACAAATAGAGAAAATTCCCAATTAGCTCCAAAGCTTCAGTTGTGTTTATATGAGTAAGGTCAAAGTTCTGGACTGCATTAAAAAGAACCACGGATGTCGCGTCATTCACGACTCCTTCCCCAAAGACTAGACTATACAATAAAGGTGTCTCGTCCTGATTTAGCACCTGTATCAGAAACAATACATCAGGCTGAGAAGAAAGAGAGTCTTCAAATAAAGGAGGGATCCTTTACAACATTTAAATTAGAAAACAATCCCTTATATCCCAAACAAACATATTTAACAGTGTAAATATATAAATTTCTAAAGTAACTTTAAATTTATAATACATATTGATATCGAGCGATGATGTCTATGGTGGAATGTTAGTGCTCGAAGGAAACCAAGTTTGAACATATGACCTTTGTTACTTGGGTATCCCTTTATCTCTGGTATGTGAATTATCATTGCCTTATGACTTCCCTAACTACCCTGAGGTAGCCGTAAATCAGTTATCAAGATAAGAAGAAACAGTTATTATTGGCATTATCCATACAACGATAGGTCATTGTTACAAGGTAATGCATATTTTTCTTCTCTTCCCTACTTTACAAATCTTTATCTTACAAAGATTCTTGAAGTGGATTGTTTACTGATTCTCACACCGGAGTATATACCGGAGAGTGAGCTCCGCCTTTCATTTCGCAGGTTCAAACCTCACAAGATCAAATATATTTGAAAGTCCAAAATCAGATTCTGATACCTTTGTCTAGTTTTAGATGTTTCCTTTTAGCCTATTCCCATATGCTCGATGTTAGAAAAATGATCTGATCCTATTGCTAGATATGTATCCCTATCAAGCAACACAAGTCCAAGTCCGATCAACTTAGCGACAGAGACATATTTAGAAAAACTTACCTGCAAGGTGCAAACTGAATCTGTTGCAGCAAAGATCGCTCCAATTGCTTAAGACAGGTGAATTTAGTTAGAAAGAAGACAACATGTCAGACTACAATGGCTGTGAGAGAGAGAGAGAGAGAGAAGTACCAAGAAAATCTCCAAATGCCAGACCAATATCCATCGGCCGGAGAAGTCCAATAGCGCCTGTCATAAAGTTTTGAAGATGTTGGCAACAGCACAATCATTAACTTAGTAATTGATAAGAGCTTGGTTGATTCTCTTTATCAATTCTCTTTATAATTTTACCTACCACTGATTTGACAGCTGATTTGACAACCACTCATTTATAATCACAAATTTCAAACTTCTATTAAATCTACACCACTCATTTCACCTAATTATAATTTCTCATTATAAATCAATGTCAATAATGAGAATCAAACAGCCACTAAGTTTTTCTGTATTTTTTAGTATTTCATTCATTAACTTTTTTTTCTCTTCAGTACTTCTACTTCCCTTCTAATCTTCAAAGTCAGTGCTGTTCAACACAAGCAAGACTGAAAGGGACAAATACAAAAATGTTCCTTGCCGCGCACCTCTCTCTCACTCCAGAGTCTAAAGTGTTGAAATCGAAAAGAAAAGAAGAGCTTAGTGTATTTATGAGAACTTACTACATAAATGCTATAATTAGGGTTTACACGAGGAACTGAAATTCAACTGCAGTTGAAACACTGAGGCATAAATGATTTTATTTAAAAAGAAACTCACTGAGTGGGGATTATCTGTGTCAACTCTCAAATGATTTAATTCATTATCACGAATCTGTTTAGCTCTTTCAGTAAAGAATGAAAAGACCAAGCAGGGGATTAGAGCTTGTTAGAGACCACAGATATTGTTGAGACTAAATTATAACAAGAAAAGGTAAAATATTCATACCCAGTGATATGATTATGAATGATATCAAAGTACCAAGTGCTCCAAACAGCATTATAGTTGAGAAATTCCGAAAGAATTGCTTCTTTTTGACCTGGAACCTGAGCGAATAATAAGAATAGTAATTATTATACAGAACATTTGCAAACCATTACAATTTCGTTAAAATAGGTAAAAATCTGACTGTATCACTGTATCAATGCGCTCTCCATTCAGAAGGTCTACTGGGGCGCACTCAGGTTAGCATTATTCTCTGTTCGAAATGAAATATACTCAACCTAGAAAGACATTGTAAATGCTTGTAAAATTCTCTAATTTATAACATTTTTAGAGATACAGAAGTGCAGATAATTATCCAAGCACTAATTTCTTTTTTAAAATTTTCCATTCTTTGCTGTGAATTTAATTCATACTTTCTTAAAGTTCACGAAAAAGAAAAGATATTACAAAGCATAGAACAATTGTTAACCCCTTAAAAAGTTAAACCTTTTCTTGCATTACATGCAGTTAACATACGAGAAGTGCACTCTAGGAATTTGCCTCTAGTGATAGTTTGTGAGGCCTAAATATGATCTACACTTTCCATCACAGCTTTATGGTTCTTGCACTGCAGAAACTAGTCGTTTCAAAACTGCAACTGAATTTCACCTCTTGAACAATGATACAAATTTGCAGCAAAATTGATTTTGGAGAATAAAAGAGGTAAAACAATCAAGGACTTGGACCCATCTAAGGATGAAATCTTAGATGTGTTGCAGTGCAATAGAATTTCAAAAACTAATATCTAAGGAAAAAGTAGAGACAAAAAACTAAAATTGTATTTCCAAGATCAAAGAACAATATGTTGAAAAGCCTGACATACCCTGCATTAAAAATGATCGGTGGAAGAAGATATATGAAGAAAAGATCTTCGCTGAAGATCAAAAGACGCGAGTTTCTTCCTCCACTTATTAGTAGAATCACCACTCCAGTGCACACACCCTGCCATTTATAGCACACAAAATCACATAAATACGAAAAAATCCATGAATAAAATAGATAGGCAATTCTGCAATTTGTACACATGCATTTATGACCACTTACAATTATAAGGGCTGTAATGGATTCATTCATCCAGCGATTTTCCTCCAAGAGGTGACCGATGACAATACAGGCGCAAAGGAGGGCGACGAATAAGTTAATTGCAATCACTGAAGTGTCGTCAGTTTCTGACAAGATCTTCATCTTGACTAGTGTAGTTCCCAAGTCAAACCCCATTCTTTTAAAGACTAAAGTTGCTGTATAGAATGCTATACAAATTCGCAGCAGATTTCACTTCAATGTGTTGAAATCTGATGTCTGAAACTCATCCGGTAAACTTGAATTCCCTCTCCACAGCAAATGATCCCTGCTATACAGAGGAAACTATGGTTTTCTTATAATTTGTAAATAAATTAATTCAAAAAAAAATGTTTAGCTTTCTAACAATTAACAGCACAAACATTAAGCATATGCATATAATTTTCTTTTCTTTTAATAGCATGCATATCTCCACGTACCACAACTACTACTGTACAAGTATGTTTCACTTTTTACTACATTCCCATAGCTTAACTTTCTAAC
>CAVNYN010288747.1:0-55924 GCA_963692815.1 Nyctanthes arbor-tristis | reverse complement strand
GCGGTGATGCAAGGTGTGTGTTTGTAGTAATGTCGATGGCTGATGAGCTCTCTGGAAAGCCAACGAGAGAGTTGCACCACAAATTTCAGCAGGTTTATTTCGGCATTGAGCCGATGAAATGCTTGGAATTGTTGTTAATTCTAAGTGGTTATATATACTCATGTGGTGGAGTATGGGACTGTCAAAGTATGTCAAAGGCTTGCCTGGTAATTTCTCAAGTATTGTGTACAAGACTGGAGAAGATGAAGATTTTGGCTTATTTTGGCAAGGTGGAGATTGTTGGGTTTGTTCTGAAAAACAATCCAAAGTTGAAAAGGAAAAGGAAAGGGAAAAGAAGAAGAATCCTAGGAGGAAAAGGAATCCAAATTATAGAAGGATTATCTTGTCTTTCAAGGAAACGAAGCCTATAAATAGAGATATTTTCTTCTTCTTTTATACACAAGTGGTACAAGTGAGTTGAGAGAAAAATTAGTGATTCTAGCACCTTGAAGAGTTTTCTTGTAACTCTTAGTGGTTTGTTCGAAGGGTAGAAAATTAGGTGTGGTAAAACTTGGGGTGATTTTCTCGGTGTCACTTGGGTTGGGTCAGAGAGTCTTGTGAAGAAAAATAGTAGTTTAGCGTCTTGGGATTTCTTTAATTCTTTGCGGGTTAGGCAAAGGGTAGAAATTGGTAGATGCGGTAAAACTTGGTATATTTTTCTTGCTATATTTGGGGGATGGGTTTTGGCGAGTGAAAATTCTGTATGGTTGTAGCGACTTTAATCATATAGTGGAAAGCTTTGACAGTCTGTTAAATTCGTCTTCGTCTTTTATTTTTCTTGTGTCAATTAAATTCCTTGAACAACGGTCCTGCAGGCGTAATCGGGGAATTTGCCATTAATTCCCAACAAATAGTACCTTGTGGGTTTTTGGTCTGTGTCAGTAGTGGTATCAAAGGAGCTGGATCCAAATCAACTAGATCATCAGAAGAGTTTGGCAATGGCTTTTCAGTCCTGTCAATATCCTCTATGGTCTGATCTTCAACAAACACAATATCTCGGCTTCTAAATAATTTCTTCTCAACTGAATCATACATCCGGCAGCCGAAATCATCATGACCATAGCCACGAATATGTGTTGATGTGTCTTGAAGTCAAGTTTTGGTTCTGTTGTCTTTGGGAATATGCACAAATGCCTCACATCCAAAAACGCATAGGTGATCACAAAAGGCGTCTTTTCTTGACCAAACTTTATTTTGAACCTCTGAATCTAACGCAACACATGGTGAAATATTCAGCAAATACACCACTCTATTCAGTGCCTCATCCCATAAGTAATTCGACAGGCTTGCACATGTGAGCAAGCATCTAACTCTTTCAACAAGAGTTCTGTTCATTCCTTCAGCAACACCGTTCAACTAGGGATCTTAGGTGGTGTTTTCTGATGTCGAATGCTCTATTTTCTATAGTATTCATCAAATGGTCCTATGTACTCGTCTCCATTGTCATTTTAGATGCAATTCAATTTCCTTCCAGTTTCTCTTTCAACAGAAGCTTGAAACTGTTTGAATACATCCAGAACCTGATCCATTGATTTCAAGGTATAGAACCCATGTCTTCCTTGAATGTTCGTCAATGAAGGTCACAAAATAGAGGGCACCTCCAAGTGTCCTTGTTTTCACAGGACTACACAAGTCAGAATAAACTAAGTCAAGTATACTTGTTGCCCATGGAGAAGGGAGATATTTGAAGCTAACTCTAGTGTTCTTCCTTGCCGTACAGTAACCACACTTTTTCAACTCTGTATGCTTTATCCCTGATAAGACATTCTTCTTGGCCAGAAATGTCATCCCCTCTTCACTCATATAACTGAGCCTCTTATGCCATAGCTCAATAGCACCGCTATTGTAGCACGCCCCAATTCCTTTTTTTTTCCCTTCCGGTTAACCAAGTCATTAATTTTGTATTATAATAATTATTTTTTTCTTTTCAAAATTCATGTGTAAAGGCATTATATACGTTCTCCTAGTTGCGAATGGAATCCCGTCATATCATCCCTTCATAAAGTTAGATTTATCAAACACTCCGCCAAATTCCTTTTGTGTTCAGCTGTATCGACACGATCATCAATATCAATGCTCCTAGTAGCATAAATAACCCACTGGTTTAGCGGTACTGGAAGGTGTAACGATACTTTTGGCAGTTATATAACTTTATGTTTTGTCGATATTAACATAAGTGTCGATACTTTTAATTGAAATAACCATAATATAGTAATTTCAATTCTTGTGTTCCAGCAGTGATACGTACAGATATTAGGCTTCTTTACTCATTCTTTCCAAGGGTATACAACATAATAAAGTCATTCATAACATACTTCATTAATTCATCCATATTCATCACTACAAAAGAAAGGAAGGGTATTACATCACAAAAGTTCTCCTTCTTCGCTTGTCAGGATTCACCAATTTCACAAGTGGATTTCACATTGCTACTCTTCAAGGTTACATAGCAAAATAAGTTACAAATTTACATAGTTCCATGCCATTCACAAGAGTCCCCATATGCTGCCTTCATAATACTCGGTCTTAATGTGGTCTACAGTCTCGCGGTTGTAGTATTCGATTTGTACTTGGGTAATGATTTAGTGATCCAATCCCGGGTACTCATCAAGGTAGCCCCAAATGTTCCGCTGAATTACATAGATACAAGCACTCCCATCCGGCGTCACTTCCCAAGAGCATGAGGTTACTTCGTAGAACTTTTGTTGCATCATCTCGCATTTTAAAAATATGGAAAAAGTGAATAAATATATTTAGTGAGTAACCTATGCATATGCAAACATTTTTTTTAAAACATGACTTTTTAGGGCCCGAATTGGTCCACTGATTTCCCAAGCACTCCTGAAACATGGTTCAGGTGGTACCATACATTAAAAGGTTAGTTCATAAACTACCTTGATAGTCTCCCACAACCCAAATCAAACTTGTTCGAAAAGGCATCTTGATGCCAATATCATAACCGGAACTTAACTGAGATTCTGAGGTTCTGAGGGAAGCAATTCATCTTTTTAACATGAATTTGTATAACTATCATGCATAAAGTAAAGCAATAACTTATCTTTGAAGGTTTTGTTTTACAGCAACAGCTCGAAGGAAGACAAAACCATACTTTTTTTTGGCATAGAAAAAGACAGGTTAAAGTACAAAGATCACTCACCTTTGTCTCTTAGTTACTTCCAATTCTTCAGCTTTTGCCTAAGTCTTTGAAAAACCAAAACAAGGGTGGTGTTTATTTATGGTTTACGTGAAGTCTTTTTGGCTAAAAGTAATGGTCAGCATAGATATTTATACTAAATTTTCAAAGGGTGAAAGAGAATCTTTGGGAATCATTACCTTAGGCTTTAGACTTATGAGTATTCCCCTAGCCTGAGGACTAAGTATATTTCTTGTCCTCTTCCTGCACATGAGTATACAATCAAATATTGTAGGCAAATGATAAAAATAAAGTTGTAACCCTGTTCAATCTTTGATTAGACGTAATATTACGTTATATTTTTGGTCGGGTCGTTACAATCTACCCCCCTTAAAATAATTTCTTCCTCGAAATTACCTTGAAATAACTCAGGGTATTTTTCTTTCGTTTCTTCCTCTCTTTCCTAGGTTTCTTCCTCTACTACTTTACTTTTCCATAGCACTCCTACCAATAGTACTTCTTTATTCCAAAGTTTCTCGGTTCCTTGTATTAATATTTTTACAGGTCGTTCTTCATAGGTTAAATCAGATTAAATATCTGACAGGGAATCTAACAAGATGTGAGAAGGGTTAGAAATGTATCTCTAGAGAGTCGATACATGAAATACATTATGAATTTTCTTCATTTGATCCGGTAGTTGGAGTTTGTAAGCTACTTCTCCAATTCTTCCTATAATTTCAAAGGGTCTGATAAATCAAGGTGTCAACTTTCCTTGTTTCCCAAATCAGAAAAGTCTTTTAATTGGAGATATCTTGATAAAAACTTTAGCTCTTAGTTTAAATTTACTTGATAAAGGGTTAACTTTTGACCTAAATTTTGAGTAACTTGCGATTCTATAAGAGAAAAGAATACATAGTGCATTAATCAAATAAGTCATAAATAGGTTTAGATTGCAGAAGAATTGTACATGCGGTAACATCATCTTTATCTTCAACTTCCATTACAAAAATTCTTCCAACTTGAGGTTTTGGTGCTTGCTTAGTTTCTAGACAATCCCTAAGGTAATGATTTTCCTTTCTGCAATTATAACGAGTCCTTGTTCCTATGCGACACTGACCTTCATGTTGTCTTTTACAATTTTGACATATAGGAATCGTAGGCTCCTTTCGTTCAGGATTCGTATTATTTCTCTTGCTTGAAGATTGGCCTTTTATATCGTTCTTTTGAGGGTGCTTATTATTATTATTATTATTATTATTATTATTATTCCAATTTCTACTTGATTGGAATCCTTTAGAGTTTTGAGCTTGAACTTCTCTTTCTTTAATGATCTTGGTTTCTGCTTGCTCAGCAATTAGTGCCCCGTCAACTATTTAGGAAAAAGTCATATTTGATATACCTGCCATTTGGACATCTCTACCCAGTTCTGGTCTTAATCCTTCAATAAATCTATTGATCTTAAGTTCAACCGTTCCCACTATATGAGTTGCGAAATGGGGGTGTTCCTCAAACTTCTTAACATAATCGATTACCGTCATTGATCCTTGTTGTAACTATATAAACTCATTTAACTTTTATTCTTTGCCGTTGAGGAGAAATACTTGTCACGGAACTTTTTACAAAAAGTTTCCAATTAATGTCAACAGTTTCCCCTATACTAATAAGCATATCCCACCTGTATCTAGCATTTCCCGTTAACATAAAAGTTGCATAGTTTACTTTTTCAAATTCTGAAATGTGAGCATAAGCAAACATTATTTCCATAGTTCGGATCCAATTTTCAGCTTCAATCGGATCCTTTGCATCTTCAATATATGAGGGTTAAGTCTACGGAAACGATCAGTGGTGACAACCTTTTCCTTATCTTCTCGGTTGGGGTTTGTTTCTCCGTTAGCTGTATGATTGTTATAGTGATTAACTAATTGCTCTATCTGCCGAGCTTACTATTCCACCAGTCGACACAGCCGCTCTAGGGAAGCAGAAGCATAAGTGCTATCTTCGGCCATCTACCTTTATTCAAGCAGAATTAATAAATGAACATAATGCTTACATTAAAATCTTTCACAAAACGTCACGAGGTTTAAAAATTTTTCATTTCTTACACATTATGATTACCCGAAATTATAAAAGATCTCTCAATCTTATATGTAGATACATATAATTATTGAAGTCATTTTAATTTCCCATTACCAGGGGTGGAACGAGGGTCTTTCTTGGTCCTTGACTAGGCCCAAATTAGCATGGGCCTTTGGGCTAGAAGGCCTAAAATTATTAAGCCCAAAATTCCAATCTAATTTAGCCCGAAATCATGAAACCCAAATTTTCCAACCCAAACTCTTCTTCTACGCCTTTCACTCTTGTTCCTTTTCTTTGTTTCACGCTCTTCTGTTTTGTTTTAATTCCCTAATTTTTGCATCTTTAACATGATACCACCAACGACCCCAGAATTTCAACCGGCGTGGCAGCGACGTAGAATGGCAGCGGTCTTGGCAGCTTTGGCAGATCGCTGCTGTTGCAGCCATGGGAGTAACAGCGGCAGCAACAGCAGCGGCGCGTGAACAGAGGATTAGCAGTCATCGTGCAACCTAGTCTAACTTTCAGCCCTGTTCTTCTTGAGGTCTGATAGTTGTTTCTGGAGGGTAAATTTCTAACCTCTTCGTATCCTCATATTAAATTTTGGAGCAGCTTGTCAGTTGTCGATGATTTATCAAATTCTATATTCTATATGAAATAACTATTATGACTAAGATCATAATTTGTAGTCTCTAGACGAAAAAACTTCTAAAGTTTGTAAGGAATTATATTTACATACGCTAGTATTTGCCCTTGCTTGTCTATATTTCAAACTGCCTGCTATGTATTTGATGCTTTGCCCCAATTGAGTCTGTGGGGTGTCACTGTGTGTGTTTGCTTTCTGCATTCACTAAAACTTTGTATATTCTCATTAAACTTTGTATATTCACTAAGACTTTGAAACAGAAACTGATTTAGTTATGGATGCTGGGGTATGTGTGAACTTAAGATTAGGCTTGCTTCAGGTTGCATCTTGTATTTTGCATTATAGGTTTGTGCCTTTAGTTTTGGTAATCATGAACTAAATCCCGACTCTAGATTTGAATAGGGATGCATGTAAGATGTTGGCTTGTAAGTAGTTTCTGATCAACTATTATTGCCATGGCCTGTAAGTTGTGTTTTGCACTCTTTTCCTTTTGAATTCTTGCTGTTCTTCGATATTTATTGTTATATATATGCATTTTTTTCCAGTAATAAGATGAAGAGAAAGAGTGCTACTAATCCAGGCAGAAAACAAGGAAATTCTACCCATATAGAGGATGAATAAAGAAATCAAGATTGGGTTTCAGAAGAAGAACACACCGATTATTCCAATTCCTATTTTCTTGATGCCAAAGCTAAAAAGAGATATGATAGTCATACTAGGCTGAGGATGGTAATTACGGATTGCACTGTGGGCTACAACTTCTTTAAGGAAACGGGGGTTTGAATTTATAGATTGTTTTGAGAAATTTCAGTGGGATAAATTGTTGATATCTAAAACTGCAGTGAGTGAGGACTTAATCAAATATTTTTATTCTAATATTGTGCCAATGAGAGAGGTCAAGGTTGGGATGTCTTATAGATTTAAAACTCATCTTGGTGATAAAGCCTGAAAATTTTGAAGCCGTATATAGTCTTCAGAATAAGGGAGAATCGTATAAGCCCAATTCTGACAAGAATGATGCATATCGTGTTGTTCTTGGGTCTAAAAATGATTCTAGAAGGGCTGCTTTGTTATCTTGAGACTTGAGAATTTTGCATCTTTTCCTTGTTCATGTGTTAAAACCAAGATCGGGTCGGTTTACTGAAGTTTCGGATGAGGATTTATGGTTCTTGTGGAGGGTAAAGTTGGGTAAACCTATCAATATTGTTAAGATGATTTTAAGGGAAATTATCTTAGCTTCTAAAAGAACGTCTGGAATTATTTCCTTTGGTCAACTCATTGTGACTTGGTGAGTCATTTAGAAACTTCTCTTCCTTCTTTTACCTATCATATGGATCACCCCAATACTTTCATATGTGAAACTACTATGAGACATAGGAAATACATTATTGTAGATGGTAAATGCATAGAGAAAACGGATGTAAATGGGGTGGAGGAACCTGAAGATGACGAAGAGAAAGAGAAAGAGGAAGATGAAGAGATAGAAATACAAATGTAGAGGTTCATGGGAATGATATTGATCAAGGGGAGAATGAAGGTGCTTCAAATATGACTTCTGTGCTGGAAAGTTGGAGTTGGATCAACTTTTAACTGTACCAACCGTCAACTTAATGAACTTGCCGAGGCTGTCAAGGGATTTTAAGCTTCCAAGGAGATTTCTTCTTGATATCTAGATTCTTCCCCCTATTTTGTGTCTCTTAAGAAACTGTATCTTTCTTTGTAAAAATTAACATTTGTTGGCTCATCTTGTGGCAAGTTGTCTCCTTATTTGCTCTTTTTTCTTTTTTTTTCTTTTCTTTCTTTTTTTTTTAATCACTATTAAAGACAAGGTTTGACAACTCGAAATCCAAGGTTTATGAGTTAATGATGGGTTAGAAGTGAATCCTACTACAAAGCTGTTCTTTATATTACATTTAGCCTATTTAGTATACATACATATTGCAACTGTATACATAAGCAACATAATATAAAGAAACAAAGGAAAATAAATAAACTACTTACAAGCTCTTGAGAGAAAGTCCGGACTGGTTGCTTGCTATGTGATCAAGAGGACATTTTGTAGGCTCGGCTCTGATATCACTACTTGTAGCATGCCTCAATTCTTTTTTTTCCCCTTCCAGTTAACCAAGTCATTAATTTTTTCTTCTTTTCAAAATTCACGTGTAAAGGCATTAAATACGTTCTCTTGGTTGCGAATGAAATCTAGTCACATCATCCTTTTATAAACTTAGATTTATCAAACACTTCGCCAAATTCCTTTTGTTTTCAGTTGTATCGATACGACTGTCAATATCAATACTCCTGGTAGCATAAAGAACCCACTGGTTTATCATAATGGAAGGTATATCGATACTTTTGGCAATTATATAACTTTCTGTTTTATCGATATTAACATAAGTATCGATTCTTTTAATTAAAATAACCATAATATAGTAATTTCAATTCTTGTGTTCCAACGGTGATTCATGCAGATATTAGGCTTCTTTACTCGTTCTTTCCAAGGATATACAACATAATACATCATAACATACTTCATTAATTCATCCATCTTCATCACCACAAAAGCAAGGAGGGGTATTACATCACAAAAGTTCTCCTTCTTCCCTGTTAGGATTCACCACTTTCACAAGTGGATTTAACATTAGTACTCTTCAAGGTTACACAGCAAAATAAGTTACATATTTACATGGTTCCATACCATTCATGGGAGTTCCCATTTATTGCATTCATAATACTCGGTCTTAATGTGTTCTACAGTCTCGGGGTTGTAGTATTTGATCTGTACTTGGGTAATGATGTAGTGATGAAGTCCCGGGTACTCGTCTTAGTAGCCTCAAATGTCCCGCTCAATCACATAGATACAAGCACTCCCATCCGGCGTCACTTCCCAAGAGCTCGAGGTAACTTCAAAGAACTTTTGTTGCATCATCTAGCATTTTAAAAATATGAAAAAAGTGAATAAATATATTTAGTGAATAACCTATGCACATGCAAAAATTTCTTTTAAAACATGACTTTTTTGGGGCCCGAATGCTCCATTGATTCTCGAGCTCTCCTAAAACGTGGTTCGGGTGGCACCACACATGAAAAGGTTGGTTCATAGACTACCTTGATAGTCTCCCACAATCCGAATCGAACTTGTTCGAAAAGGCGTCTTGATGCCAATATTATAACCCGAACTTAACTGAGATTCTGAGGTTCTGAGGGAAATACATATTGAAGCAATTATCTTTTTAACATGAATTTGTATAACTATCATGCATAAAGTAAAGCAATAACTTATCTTTTGAAGGTTTTGTTTTATAGCAACAGCTCGAAGGAAGACAAAACCATAATTTTTTTTTTTGGCATAGAACGAGACAAGTTAAAGTACAAAGATCACTCACCTTTGTCTCTTAGTTACTTCCAATTCTTCAGCTCTTGCCAAGTCTTTGAAAAACCAAAATAAGGGTGGTGCTTATTTAAGGTTTAAATGAAGTCTTTTTGGCTGAAAGTAATCGTAAGCATTGGTATTTATACTAAATTTTCAAAGGGTGAAAGAGAATCTTTGGGAATCATTACCTTAGGCTTTAGACTTATGAGTATTCCCCTAGCCTGATGACTAAGGATATTTCTTGTCCTTTTCATGCACATGAGTATACTTCATTTGGCATGTCAAAAGAATTATCTCTAGTTAAACTCTTTCTCCCATTTCATATTTAAGTATATCCAAACAAGTATAATCTTTCTAAAGCTTTTAGGCAAGTTCGATCGAGTATCATAGGCGAATGATAAAAATAAATTTGTAACACTATTCAATCTTTGATTACACGTCATATTACGTTATATTTTTGGTCAGGTCGTTACAGTTATTCTCCACCGCATTAATTTGGTCTCTGGAGAGTTTAGCATGGAACAGGTATAGTGATGATGGATGTTTTTCGCCCCTTACTACTACTATGGAACCTTTGGTAGGTTTCCATTTTCCGTCACCAAAAATATTGTAGTATCCATCATCATCGGGTCTAGCAGTAGAAATTAGATTCACCCGCATGTCTGGGACATGCTTTATATCTCTTATATGCAATTTCATACCATTGTCAGTCTCCAAGCATACATCTCCAATACCTTCAACTTTTGATAGGATATCATTTCCCATCTTTACAACTCCATAGTTGCCCGCAATGTAAGAGGTGAAATGCTCTCTGTGAGATGCGACATGAATGGTAGCGCCACTATCAACTACCAAGGTGATATTGTCATGACTAGCTGAATTCACATCATCAAAAGTATAAGTGAGGTAGAATTCACCAATAAAAGTAGCTGTTCGATCAGCATTGACTTCATCATCTTTCACCTTTCCTTTACCTTCGCTATTTTTGTTTCCCTTTTCAGCTATCAACAATCCTTTTTCATGTGTCCTTTTCTACCACAATAATAGCCCTCAACGTTGGTGAATTTGTTTGACCTGCTTCGACCTTTTCCTTTATTTTTAGAACCTCGGTTCGGACTCCTTTCCCGATTTTCTACAGTCAAGGCATCTGATTGCGAAGGATTTCTGTATGCTTTTCTTCTCATCTCTTCATTCAAGACACTATTGTTTGCCAAGTCCTTGGAAATTACGTAATTCGGCACCGAGTTAGATAATGATGTCCTTACTGTTTCCCAAGTGTCTGGCTAAGTTCCAATGAGCCATAGGCCTTGGATCTCATCTTCAAACATGATGCCTATTGCAGCCAACTTGATTAGTAATACCCTAAAAAACATTTAGGTGATCAGTTAAAAGAGTTCCATCCCGATACCGTAAAGCGATAATCTGTTTTATTAAGAAAAACTTATTGTTTTTGATCTTCTGAGTATATAGTCACTCGAGCTTGGTCCATAAACTTCGTGCATGTGATTCTTCAATGATATGGTTCAACACATTATCATCCACCCACTGTCTAATGTAACTACAAACTCGATGATGAAGCAAATTCCATTTTTCATCTGCTTTATCGGTGTGTTTTTCATCAGCAACTACTGGAAGGTAATAGTTATTCACATAAAGAAGATTCTCCATCTTTCCTTTCCAGATATGATAATTGGAATCATTCAACGTCACCATTCTACTTGTATTAACCTCCATTGTTTAGCACAAAAATAAGTTCAGTGTAGTAATCTAGCTCTGATACCACTTTGTTAGGAGAAAATTCATCAATATGACAATCGCAATTGAATATTAATTCTCCCTCTTGCGAAAAACCTAATAGGAGATAAACAAATATAGCAAAAAACCAAACAATAACGAGAAAAATAAATGAACACAAGATTTAACGTTGTTCAGCAATTTACCTACGTCCACAACCTCAACTCCAATTAATCTTCTACTAGAACAATATAATGGGTACAAGTAATGTCCAAATAACAATAGAGACACACCAAAACTTCAAAAGCAATAATACAAGTCACAACTCTTCTCAAGAGTAGAGATTCTTGGAATACCACTTCAAAATCAACAGAAAAGTCTCACAACAAAATTGCCTCTGTTCTGATAATGATTTCTCCACAAAACTGCCCAAGCTGCCTGCTTACACGAATTGGGCATAAACTTGCTCTTGATTTCTTCTCACGTTTCGAGTTGACCACGCAACTAGCTGAAATCTTCAGCTCAATTAGGTTACTTCTTCTTAGTCTTTCTCCAAGCATTCGGCTTCTCTTGAGCACGGCTTCTTGTTCGCAAGATGTCTCTCGTCTTTTTCAGGCACAATGACATTGTGTCTCTGGCGCCTTATATGTAGAGATTCGGGGATCCAAACCCTAACAGGCCTTGACTTGAGCCTCAAGTCAAATTCTAATAATTGCAAATAAACTCCTTTTATTTATCTAATACTTGCAATGTTATCCCCAATCGACCAAATTATTTATTTCGACCCTTATTAAATTATCTTGTTGGGTTTGGGTTGCAATCTAGTATGCATGTAGGTGGATACCCAACAGATAGGCCATTATTAAATAGAGGAAGATAAGTTATTGGTAGGTGGCACATGGTTGGTAAGTAATACTAATTTGCAGTAGGTGGCACCCGTGGTGTGTGAATTAAAATTTGTTAAAATGACATTTTCTTAGTTGCAATAATAGACAAGGGAAGTTCAAACTTTGTAGAGTGAAAATCACACTTTGCATAGAATCAAATATTGCAGAGAGAATCAATTCTCTGCGGATTGTGGGACAAATAAAATCATTCTTTCAGTTGAAATGACTATTCATACAATGTTTGGACAAGAAATGTGCACGCTGATCAATAATCTAAAAATATCACTTGTCAAGTGAAATTAACAATGGCGTCTGGCGCTCGTGGTCCAAGTTACTTACACGAAGATGGCATGCCTCTTGTTCATGTTTGGCTTGATGTTAATCAAAATTGAATTATTGACATAAACCTGTCAAAGAACATGCTCTGGAATTGAGTTAAAAGATGAGTACAATAGTAGACTTCCACCGTCCATCACGCAACAATGCACTATGAAATCACATGATAAGTGAATGCAAATGATTAAATGTGCAATCAGCAAAATGCGGGCTTGTATTCGCCAAGTTGAGAACGCTCATCCAAGTGGTGCTTCCAAGCATGACATTGTAAATGTTAAAGTCTAGTACTACTATTTTATTGTACACTATTGAACTTAATCTAACACAGAGTCGAACCTTGATTGCAGTATCAAACTTAATCTAACCCCTCTCCCCAGCCCAAAAAGTTTTTGGTTGGGGGTGAATCCCCCCATTTACTACCAGATACAGGTGCACATAATAACCAGTCTGCCTATATGTATAATAAAATTTTTGACCTTTTCAATAATATTACTGAAAATTTTTTTTAATCTATGTGAAAATAAAAGTAGAAGTGAACCATTGTTATGGAATGGAATCAATAGGTAAAAAGCTTATCATATAATGGTATAGAGAGGGAAAAAACCCAATGACTTCAAATACAACTCATTATTAGGGGAAATGTAGTCATTGGCACTGCAATTTTTATTAATCACACCACAAATTAATTATACTAAAAGTCCTCATTTTTTTCTTTCCAAAAATAAAAAATCCTTCTGTTTTAAAATTATAATATTTATATTCATTATTTTCATATCGCAACTTTCATATGCAATTTTTAACCGGTTAAAGTATTTTTATATATTTGACGTCAATTTTCTTTTTAAAAAATGTTAAGTTAGTGTAAAAAAATTTTTTCTCCATTATATTTTTGATAAGAAAATAATAACTAAAACAAAAATGTGACAAATCCATATCTATCTCTATTTATATACATATATAGATATGGATTTGTCAAAAGAAGTTTTCCCGCCCAAAGTTTTCCTTCTTTGAACTTTATTTTGTTTTAGTTATTTTTATTTTGTTATTTTTGAACAACGTCAAGAATCTTCCCCTTTGTAGACACTTTCATTTTACGATTCATAACTTCAATTTTCAGAGCATTCCTGATGTTATTTAGTGAGTTTTTTTTCCTCTCTACCTATCTTTATAATCGGGTTTTGCCTTACGCGGCTTTTGACATTTTCTTAATTTTCAGTTTTCCTATATAAGACAAATGTGACATTAGCCTTTGCTCATTTTCCCAATTTTATCCATGTTTACGGTCTTCCCAATCTCCAATTATCACAAAAGATTTGCAACCTCATACCTTCATTTTTGCATGGACCATATTTTTCATCCCTCTCTTACTATGGTAATTACAAACATGTATATATTTGGTTCTAATCACGAAACTTAAAAAACTTTCTGCTCAGATTCTAACTCATGGCTTTGGGTTACTGAAAATGTTACCTCAGTCTTTCTATAATGTAAATTAAAAATGTAATTTTTGAGCATTGATAATTTTATTTATTTATTTATTTTTTGGTGATCTTTGGGACAGCCATGTACATTGTTTTTTTTTTCTCATTTAGTAAAGCCCATTTAATTTCAATGAAGAAGTTGACTAAATCAACGATGATTTTTAATGGGTGTTAAAAATTTTATTTTAATCGGCGAACACAGATTGAGTTAGTTTGGAAAATAGTGCACATATTAATTCAATAGAAAATTTATTCAATGCTGGCCCGACCTTATATTTGAGGATATCGTTAAGCGAGATCACAAATGGCATAATTTTGTTTTAGCCTTTCATTATAGAGTTAAACTTTTTTGAGCAAATAAGTAATAATGATGATTCTTGTGACATAAATTGTCAACCAAAAGTGCGTGGATTTGTAAAATGATTGAGCAAGATGATTCTTTTTTCAACTGTTCTAATAGTTAAAATATTTTGTTATTTAATTTGATAAAGGTTTAATTATTTAATATAGTTTTATTTTTTAGATACCATATCTATGTACATTTATCGGTTGTAGGGAAATATTATGTAATTTAGAATTTACTATTAGATATTGTTATTGGAGTCATGTTTAGCGTTGCATGTATTGCTTTTGTATTCTCGACCGACGTACAAATGTTGCTCATTTGTACTTTAATTTTGCAATGATTATACTTTACACATTTTTCTACCCGTGCATTGGACGGTTTCTTTACTAATATATACAAAGGCACTTAAGTGCCCCATATATTTTTCACACCCATTTTTTCTGTATAAAACTTTGCAGTATGTTGTTTGTGGTACCAATTGTGTTTTGACTTTTTTATCTTTATTTTATTATATTGTATTTTTTATAAATCAGCAATCATCATCCACATCTCCTTCTCACTTTTTCTTTCGAATGCATGCTTACCTACCCACTGGAGTGATAAATCTGTACGTTTGAAATATAGTATCTAATTAAATTACCTTATTTAAGATTTTATCAAAATAGCAATTGATTTAACCTAAAGCAAGGAATTTCACTACTACAGAATTTGAAACAAAAAATGACATTAAAAATTAGTTCTTATAAAAAACGACGCCTAAACAGCACGTAGTGGGATTTTTGAAATTAATTTGCTTATTATAAACGTCAGTTTCTAAGAGGAACCAATATGTATAACATACGCGTTGACATAGGCATTGGTTGCCATAAGGCAACTGATGCCTATTTGTTATTATACGTGTCGGTTCTTAGTTAAGAACCGACGCATTTTATAATAGGCATCGGTAGCAACCGATGCCTCTGCTTTTTATATATTATATATATGCCCATTTAATTGAGATCTTTGAAGTGGACCATATCAAGGAGACTTTTCCACAGGAGCAACGGCACCTCTCCCTCTCTCCAACCAACAAATTCTAGTAACTATTCCAAACCATTAATGAAGCCGGGATGTTTGTTCAATGCCTTTTGTTAGAGGAGGAGATGAGGGCTGCGGCGGCGGCAGTGGTGGAGGAGGAGATGAGTGCTGCAACGGCGGCAGCGGTGGTGGAGAAAGAGATGAAAGAGGAGATGAGTGCTATTCCACCTTGCTTTATTTGGCACTTGGACTAGTTGTTTTGGCAAAGGTAGCTAAAGAGATCTCCTTAATTTGGCACTGCTACTCCAACTTGCTTCTTAATCTCAAAGGACATGTCATTACCTGTCATTACTCGTGAAAAGGGCTGAAGATTGTGATTTTACGAGTTTGTAATTTCTTTTTTTTTTTTGGATGGAAAAAGAGTTTGTGATTTTAATGGCACAATTAGAAATTTATTTGTGCTTGATGAAAAAATATCCTACTATTTCATAAATTTGAATTTTGAATCTTAGATTTGAATTTTGAATCCCAATAGGTTTAGTTACATTGATTGGCGGACCAGAGAAGGACCAAAAAAAAAAAAAGAAAAAGAATTACAATAGGTATCGGTTGTTAAGTAGAAACCGATGCCTCAAGTCAACTTTACGCATCGGTTCCTACTTAAAAACTGATGCCTATTGTCTATTTTATTTACTTATTTTTTTAAAAATTGGCTTTAGGCATCGGTTTTTGTGAAACAACTGACGCCTATAGTTATCTTTAGGCATTGGTTAACAACCGACATGTATATCTTAACAATCCACGTCGCTGCCGATAATATAGCCGCTAGAACCGACACGTATTCCTCATTACAACCTATGCGTAAGCTGATTTTCTGAAGTAGTGTTTGTGAGTTATGCTGAATCCTTGGTGTGCTGTATTTAGGAAAATAATTGGTGCGTGTTAAGTTAAAAATAAGGTTTTTGCTTCCTTGAAATCGTTTTTATTTTAGAATATTCTTCAAATAAATGTATACCACATGTAGAAAAAATAGGTACAATTAACATTACAAATTTATTACTTCAATTTTAAATGTCTTTTTTTTTTGTCTATAAACGTTTCCATACATTGCACGGGTTATATTGTAGTATTTGGTCTCACAAAATTAGTTAGACACCTACTTAGATTTCGTAGTGATTTATAAATCAGATTTTAGCAATGACTGGCTTCAAAATCCTCACACATCTCAATTTTCAAATGAGATAAGATGCTTTGAGGTGCCCAGCCATTGCTAAAGGCCAGTGTTCATGTAATGTTGTTGCATGCTATTGATTATTTGTTTTGACTTTATAATAGTACGAGATTTATAGCGACAAACTTGGAAATGATTGAACCAAAAATTCAAGCTGCAATAAATTTATTTAGGACACAAGGTTTTTAGTCTAACGATGATACTTTAACCCCATCTCATCCAATATTGCCTTTTACATTTGAAAGGGAAAGTATCCGTTGATCATGTCTTATACGATGACCATTAAGAAAAGTTAAAGAGTAATACTCTTACATATTGACAGTTTTATAAGAAAATCGGTACTGAGTCATGGACAACTACATTTTACAGTTTTGAGAGTTCCAAATTTTAATGGGTTGTAAATTATAATTTGGGGTAAATATGGTCAAGCAATCAAGTTTCAAGAGTCATATATTCGTTTTCTTTTCGCTTCTTCATTTATATTTTTTGAGCATTTTTATATAATACAAGTTTTTTTAAACCTATTTTTCTATGTCAACGTTTATTCATTAAAGGCCATCTCCAAAATATGGAGTGGTTTTGACAATGAATATTGAGCTAAGCAATGAACCACATTGTAATACTTGCTATTTAGAGATGTCGGACTCTTTTTTATATTTACACAGTTGACGAATATAAGTTGCTAATTCATTGTTATATAACTTATTATTGGATATGTTTTTGAAGTTTTGTTCTTCTCATGCAACGCATGGGTGCCGTACTAGTAGTAATTAAAAGAACTAAGTCTCAATACTTTTTGTATCGTGATTTTCGTACTTTGTTATAGTAAATATTGCTGTAATTGTTCTTTTTTTAATATTTTTTATTTAGTAAATCTTAAAGTAATTGTTCATTTTTTTTTTGTAACAAAAACTTCTTTGAAGAAACTCATAAAAAATTTAAACTTGTGACAGTTGAGTTTAGCACGCAAGCCTTAACTGGTTTGTCCCTTTCTTTTTTTTTTTTTTTTTTTTGGTTAGACTTTTTCACTAATCAATTGAGATACCAAATTTGAAAGGCCAATTCCAAAACAAACTCTAATCCCTCTTAATCTGTTCTTTCACCATCTCTGTCATGTTGCTGTTGGTGCTTGTAATTTATTTGAATTTTTTTATGCATTTTACATTTTTTTAATATTTACCCTTCATTCGGATTTT
Source organism: Nyctanthes arbor-tristis (assembly GCA_963692815.1). Classification (NCBI taxonomy): domain Eukaryota; kingdom Viridiplantae; phylum Streptophyta; class Magnoliopsida; order Lamiales; family Oleaceae; genus Nyctanthes; species Nyctanthes arbor-tristis. Next base: position 38,432 of record CAVNYN010288747.1, on the reverse strand, counting down.
TGAAAAAGGGCCGGGTAATGAGTATTTTTTACCCACCTGATTCGAACCACCTTACCCTGTACCCAATTCAAGAGGAAAGGAGCTGACGATTTTTAGAGGAGGCCCTCTTCTTTCATTTCTTCCATCAGAGAGGCCATTATGCCACCAAAGATGAAGCTTTCTCGAATTGGAACTTATAGTTCAAAACGCCACATGACACACCACAGGACTTGTAATGTACAAAGCCTTTGCACTTATCATGGAGAGGAATGCCTAGAGCTGGTATGGGAATTTGGCTCTAGGGTCTATACACAGCTTGCAGTAGCTCTCTTTAGAGTTTGCAACACAATATTTGGGATCTAAGGCAATGACAACTCCTAAGAAGATGTTAGGAACAGTCAAGCAAGGAAAGTCTACACAATTCAAGAGCTACCTTGACTGATCCAATAGGCAAGTCGTGACAATGGAAAAAATGGCCAATGAATCACTCTTAATAGTCGAGAAATCAGGTATATGTAAAGATACGTGTTTTTGGTGGGGAATGCATGAGAACCCACCATATACCTACAAGGAGCTCCTGAGGAGAGCAAAAAAGTACATTAGTGCAAAGGAGGCCATCGACAGAGGTCCATAGCCTGAGCGACCTGCCAAGGTCGAGAAAAAAGATCAGAAAACTAGGAAGGCACAATGGAGGAATGAGGGACCATTTACCTTCTCTAAACCATTAACCATTCACTAGGCTCAACGCTCCTGTTGAGCACATTTTCAAACCTCTGAAGAACGATACAATATTATCAAAGGAAAAACCCATCAAGAAGCTTGTGAAGAACACTAATCAGTTTAACTGACGAATGTCGGCGCATGAGGTAAGAAATTGAGAAGCTTATTGAGAGGGGATATCTTGGTCAATACGTAGCTAATCACAAAGAATGGGATAGACAAGCTCGTCCTTAAGCAGATCTCAATGCTTGAGCTCCACAAAACCGACCTCTAGCTAAGATCTACATGCTAGTCAGAGGAACTCAGGGCATGGAGGGTTCTAAGAGACAAAGGCGACGTCTTGTGAGAGAAGCCCAACCAAAATTGCTACCACCTATTTACAGCATGAGCCCCCACTACTCAGACGACTCCTTTTGCAATGAAGATGCTTATAGCACTCTGCATCCCTACACAGATGCCCTTTTCATAACCATGCCGGTGTCAGGGATCAAAATTCACAAGATCTTGATGGACAACGATAGCTTTGTGAACATAATCTACTGGAAGATTTTCCAACAAATGAATATCGACCCAAAGAATTTGAGGCCATATAGTACCAGGCTCCAGGGATTGCTAGAGATTTTACTGAGCCTAAGGGGAAGATCACACTTCTCGTCAAGCTAGGATACAAGCCCTATGGAAAGAGGATCATGGTAGATTTTGTGGTTGTTGATGTTCCAACAAACCACAGTGTTATCTTGGGATGGCCAATCTTATATAAACTCAGAGCAACGACCTCTGTGGTCCATTATGTCATGAAATTCCTAGCCAATCATGGGACAACTGTCGTACGAGGCGACCAATAAGCAGCACATGAGTGTAATATAGACTATGTAGTAGGAGTATCACTATCCTTAGAGGTTTGTACGCTCAATTCGAAAGCTAAACCTATGAAGTAAAATATGCGACTTTTTGACAATGAATAATATGAGGCTTTGGCCAAGGAAGTGGACAAACTTCTAGGCAATAGGTTTATAAAAAAGGCCTTATTCCCTGCAAACCTTGTGCTCATTAAAATGAGTAATGAGGTGCATTGATTTTAGGAATTTGAAAAAAGGCCCGCCCAATAGATAGCTTTCCTTTTCCAAGAATTGATCAAATGGTAGAGGTAAACATAGGTCATGGGATCCTCAGCTTTACAGAAGCGTATTTTGGGTACAATCAAATCCCTATGTATTCAGACGATGAGGAGCACACTTTATTCATAACTAGTAAGGGGTTGTATTGCTACAGAATGATGCCCTTTGTGTTAAAAAATGCTGGAGACATTTACCAACACCTGGTAAATGCCATGTTTAAGGATCAAGTCAGCAAAACCATGGAGGTCTATATTGACGACATGCTCGTCAAAGGCCTACAAGCTGGGCAGCACATTAAAGAACTTGAAAGAATGTTTCAGGTGCTTAGGAGCTGCAAGATAAAGTTGAATCCCAAAAAATACTCTTTTCGAGTAGTCCTTAGGAAGCTCCTTGGGTGTATGGTCAATCAAAGAGGAACTGAGGTAAACCTGTAAAAAATTAAAGAAATTTTGAACATAGAAGCCCCATAATCAGTAAAAGAGGTCCAGTGTTTGACCAGACGAGCCACTGCCTTAAATCGAGTCATATCACATTCAATTGACAAGGGCAAACACTTTTTCGCTACCATCAAGAAGTCCTGGAAGTTTGAATGGACAAAAGAAGACCAGATCGCATTTGAGTAGTGGAAAAAAGCACCTTTACTCTCCACCATTGCCGTCTAAGCCGTAGTATGGGAAAATTCTCTCCTTATACTTAACTGTGTCAAAATCATCAATCAGTGCAATTCTAGTCAGGACAGAAGGGGTATCTCAACTTTCAGTCTACCATGTGAATCATTCCTTGCACGACGCAGAACTCAAGTATCCACTTATGGAGAAGTTCGCATATGCTTTAGTAATGGCATCTATAAAACTCCGACCTTATTTTCTTGAGCGTACTATTGATGTCCTAACCAGCACTTTACTAAGGCAAGTGCTCCATAAGACAGATTTATCAGGTTGCTTGGTCAAATGATCAATTGATCTCAGTCAGTATGACATCTGTTACAAGCCCAAGATAGCGATCAAAGGGCAACTCTAGCTGACTTCATTGCGAAGCTCATACCATCTAAATCTGACATTCCTTTGCCTAGGAGTTATTCCTTGATGGATCTTCTACTGGACATATCTCTGGGGTTAGTGTTTTCCTCGTCAGCCTATCAGGACATTACTATTGTCAAGTGATCAGATTCAAGTTCAATGCAACGATCAATAAGGCTGAATATGAAGCACTTCTACTAGGCATAAGCATGGAAAAATCCATGAGGATTAAGAAGCTGATTACCAAGAGTGACTCCCAGATCGTTGTGAATCAAACAAGTAGAACCTATAAAGTTAGTGGGAAAAAGCTCTTCTAGTACAAAAGCAAGTTGACTAAGGAGCTAAAAGGCTTGGAGCAGTATGAGATCATATGAATCCAAGAGCTAAGAATAGCCACACTGACGTTCTAGCAAAGCTAGCAACAAATAAGAGAGTAGTGGAGCTCAGTAGCATTCCCATTAGAGAGCTCGTGACCTCTTCAATCGATAAAATTAGGGTAACAGCTATGAAAATCTGCCAGGCCAGCAACTGGATGGATCCCGTCATCCAGTTCTTAAAGGAGAGAATAGCCCCCTAAGTATGGAGGCCAAAAAACTTTGACACCAAGCTGGTAGGTTCTCTCTGGTAGATGAGAGGTTGTACAAAAAAAGTTTTGCTGGACTGCTGTTAAGATGCCTCCCTCCAGCAGAAGCACGAGTTGTGTTGGAAGAAGTCCACTTTGAGGTACGCGGCAATCACTTAGGTAGACATTCTCTTGCACACAAAATCTTAAGGCATGTATACTTTTAGCCAAGAATTAAGAAAGATGCTATTGACTTTACTAGAACTTGTGATAAGTGCCAAAGATTTCCCCTTCTTATTCAGAGCCCAGTAGAAGAGATGACCTCTCTAATAGAGACATCACCCTTTGTTTAAAAAGAAAAAGAGGAACTCAATTCGCTCTCGTACCTGCTGATTATTTCATAAAATGGTTAGTAGCTGAGTGTCTAGCCACCATTAGAGAATAGAAAATGATGCGCTTCATCTAGAAGTCAGTCATATGGAGATTTGGGGTGCCTTATGCCATAACCACAGATAATGGCAAATAGTTCTACAACTCAAAGTCCAGGACTTTTGCAAGAAAATAGGGTAAAGAACCTTTATTCAACCCTCTCTCATCCGCAAGCCAACTGACAGGTTGAAGTCGCCAACAAGGTGACTTGAGGCTCTCAAAGGTAACTGAGCTCAAGAGATGCATGCAGTTCTCTGGTCCTATCGAATGACCTACCGAACAACAATAGGCGAAACCCCCTTTTCCCTTACATATGGAGCCAAAGCTGTAATTCCAATAGATTTGGAGGTCCCTACTCCCAGAGTGCTATATTTTAATGAAGTAAAAAAATAACGAGCTCTTGGCCAACAAGCTTGAGCTTTTGCTTGAAAAAAAAAAAGGTGGCCTAGATCAGAAACTCAGCGTATAAGCAGAGATGTGCCAGGTTCTACTATATAAAGATCAAGATACGGAGATTTGAAATAGGAGACCTCGTTCTTCAAAAGGTGTTCCTCGCGACACGGGAAGCTACTTGGGAGACCTTAAGGTTCACCTGAGAGGGCCTCTAATGAGTTAGAAAGACCCTTTTCAATGGAGCTTACAAGCTCAAAGACACGCAGGGAATTGAACTGATGCATCTATGGAATGAAAAGCATTTGAAAAGATATTATCGGTAGTAGGTTTTGTGATTCTACATTTTTTGTATCAAGTGTTAGGTCTAGGCACGCGTAATTAAGAGCCCAAGCTAGCTCAGATTCCCGGACCATAATTTCATGACCTGTCACTTGCAATATTTCAAGTCATGAAGAATTAGAAGAATTACTTTATTATTTTCCATATCTATATTTAAGCATATTACATATTGAAGTCACGGTAAAGTGATCGTGCGGCAACAGCAAGAACGAGGTTCAAGCTAATGTCCTCACACTTGCCTAAAAATCTCGCTCAATATGACCATGGCCAAAGCAAGCTTCTAGCTAGCGTCCTAACACTTGAGTGAAAATTTCAATTTTGTTCAACATTATTGTTGCGCAACTGTGTTTAGAACCAAGCTTCTAGCTAGCATTTGTAATTTATAGGCTAAGTTACTTAAATTATTTTAGACAGTAAAAACCTAAAGAGAGCAGCAAAGGACCTTTCCAGGCTGCTAACCCTGAAGCTCTGGAACAGTGACCTTGATGGGGTATTTTGTGGCCGTCAGGTCAATAGGTCAACGAAATTTTGCAGTAGGCCTAATGACTTGCAGTCGGCGATCAATCCGAGGCTCCCATCATCTAGCTCGCAAGGACGTATGAGACTGACCTCGGTTTATGCCAGCTAAAAGGCAACTTGCACGCCCATTGCAAACCTTATTATCTAAGGCTTATGGGACTATTGCCGTAGCAACCAAAATTTTCTTAATTGAAATTTTCTATTTTAAAGATTTTAAAAGAATTTTAGCGTGTCACTATTACCCTAATCCCATACTTCATAGTTAGTCATAATAAAAGTTTTTAAAGAATTTGAGTCGCTCATCTAACTTGTTTTAAAATAAAATGCTAGTTTATGACTAATTGGATTTTTATTTCTAGATACTAAATTCGAGTCCAATTAATTATTAGATCTAAGAAATTTTTTTCGTTGTGTTCGGCCCAAATCATAGTCTTGTAAAATAAATTTTAAGCCCAAGTTGTATTCCTTTTATCCAAATGAAACCCAAATTTTATTCTCGTTTAGCCATGTTATTTAAGCCCATTTTGAAGCCCATTTTGAATTTAAGTCAAGGCAAACGTAGCCAAATGAACTATTCAGCACACTTGACCCATGTTGAATCCCATCGGGTTCTGGGTTAACTAATAGTAACGTTTCGCAACTGAAAACTCTCCACTCCTCTGTTTTTCGGTAGCAAGAAATCTTATCAGATTTCCAAAATATCCCTATGTTTTCTTCCTCCCCAATGTGTGAATCTATATAGTTATGCACTCTGTCATCAGAATCACTTAGCAAACACACTCAGATATCTACAAATTTCACGCATAAAGTTCACTTATTCACTGCCATTACACTTACGTTCAGCAATCTCACATTCAGAAAACAGATACATACACACGATCAACAAGCCATTCCCAGCTGACAACTATACAGTTGAAAAATACATACACCATACATTCACAGAGACACAAGCACGCATACACTCAGGAAAGTTTCACCAATTTAGCATGAAGAAACATTTCAGTAGATTTCTATCTGTCTTTGCAAACCCAATCAGCTTTCACTTCCAAACGTATATACATATGCACACATTACACTACATACACACACACAAAACATACACACAAAAGACACACTGTCTTTCCTTCCGAGCCTCAGAGTCGACCCAAATTTAGCCAATGTCAAACCCCAGTCTTCATCTATTCACCACAATCAGCCATACACCACCCGTTCCTTCAATTCCATTAACCAATATCCACATTCGAAAAAAAAAGGGAAGAAATCGAGAGGATCAGAACAGCTGAGCCACTACTGGCTGCTCATCGCCGGCAACTACCTCTTCCAACACTATTTTGCCACAGTGCCAACCAGAAATCAAAAGCCAAAAAGGAACCCATTACTTGCCTTAGCCGAAAATCAAAACCAAGAACCCATAGAACTTACCCATCGTTTACCCGGAAAATCCTCAAACCCCGTGACTGCCTCAGTCTCAAGCCTAGTCGCGACCTTCCTAGTTCTCGAAGACCTCCGCGGCTGAACACCCAAAGCGCTTGAACCTCTCTGCTTCACGAACCGAAACTGAAACCTTGATCGCAGCTCGAATGACTCTCGAACCCAGGATCCCTTCATGTCATCTGAAACAAGCTATCCCGACCTCCAATCACGCAACCATGTCCTCAAGCCCTGGCCGAAAGCTAGAACTCACCCTCGTCGCGAGCCATCCCTTTTGAACCCATTGTCATCGTCTCCTTCACTTTTTGTTTCTCTCTGGCGAGCAAATTGGAAGAGTTGGGTGGTGGGAATTAGTCCAAATGGCCAGGTGACCCAAAATTTGATCTTTTTTGGCCTTTGACTCGTTAACCAGCTTTGACCAGTTAAAAAGAAAAAAAAATGGAGGAAACAAAGACAAAGGGACAAAAACAAAGAAGGCAGCGTGCGAAGGTTCCCTATTTCTTTCCAACGACTCCTTCATCTGAAATTCAAAAACTTGGGTATGATGCTTAGTTGACATGCGGTAAAACATACTGAGAGGTAAGATGATTTCTAGGTTTCAAGAGAGTTTTTTTTCGTTCTTTTCTGTACTTCAGGATGCACGCTCGAATCTCTTCTTATTTGTCTTAGTTTTTTCTATCATTTATATAGATGTTTTTCTTCTGTTTCTAATTTACGAGTCCGTGAGTGCTGGGTTGACGTTTTTGGGGATTCCAAATTGAACTTCTAAAATAGTTTCCTGTTGAGAAATCATAGAACCGAAATGGGGAAAATTGAATGAAGTAAGAATGTGGGTTTAGAATTGTATTTCTCGTCGAATTGGCTTTTAAATATTTTAATTTACATGCTGTATAGTGGACTGGAGTCTATGGGTTCTATAAATCAATTGTACATCTTTTTTGTGTAGCTTAGTTTGTACCTCTCTTTTTATGATCTATAAATCAAATGCTTGCTTATAGCGCTACAATTGATTGTTTGACTTATCTTGGAATTCCTACTCAGCAATGTCCATATTTGCCTGCCAAGAAAATATAGCACTAAAATATTGAAGAGGATTAATTGGGTTATAAATTGTTATTGTTATTTTTTAAAATTTTTTAAATTACATTTCATGCATTTAGATTCACTGTCAAATGGAAAGAAATTGATATTTCCTGGTATATGGATCACTTATGTTTTCTAGCACTAGTGAGTTTCATCTACATGTTTATATTGTATGTGTATAATTGTGAATCAGTAATGTTGCTTTTTGAGGTTTTTGGATTTCCAAAATGTTTACGATTTGCCTGCTGAGATGTAGTGTGGAACTGGTGAAAAGAGTAAAAATCAGTTTGATATTTGTATTTTGTTAAATTAGAATTTATACTTTTTTAGTTGGAAATACAGTAAATTGTAAATTGCTGTCTTGGAAGTACTCAAGGTTCCTTGATTTAAAGATCCTTCTTCAGAATAATTTTTCCTTTTGTGATGGTTAGGCTGGATTTACATAGTTAATAGAATTGGTTGTCCTTGGATTGTCCAAATGCTAAGAAAGTATGTTACTACATTTTTTGTGTGCTTTTATCTTTATTTGTTAGATTAATCTTGTTCGCCTTCCAAGTATAAGTTAAATGTTAATTGATATTGTAGTATTATTTCAAATTTCCTCTTGACATATGATTTTCTAGCTAAGAAGATGTGAGATGCTGACATTTGGTTTTCCTTTTATGCATTTGTATGTTTTCTGCTGTCAACGATAAGATCGGAAGGATGATTGACTTCAAGTCCCGATTCTTTGTTTAATATCAGTTTATTTGCATCTTGGATGCAGTACTTTGAAGATGATTTTGTATATGGTCTGTTTTTAAAGATTAACTATGACCTCGCTTCCATTCTTGTTTTGTCTAGTCTGATTCCGTTACTTAGTGACCTTTAATCTTCAGGATCAATGACTTCAGTTGATTATATGCCCTAGTAACCTGTAATCTTCAGGATCAATGACGTCATTGATTATATGACTTAGTAACCTTTAATCTTCAGGATCAATGGCCTCAGTTGATCATATGTCTTAGTAACCTTCAATCTTCAGGATCAATGACTTTAGTTGATTATCGGAAATCTCTGCCTGACATTCCCCTAGACTCTTGCCCCTAGCCAAATATCTTTTTGTCAAATTAAGTAAAAGCTAAAGTACCTTGAATTTTGACAAAGCGTCACAATAATAGTAGGAAAATCGGATCCATCCACAATATAGAATAGAAAAAAATAGCAAATAAATAAATTCCCTAATCTTTACTAGAAGAGTTGAGGCCATCACCAAGATACAAAGTTTCACATTAATGGTAGAAAAATCGAACTCATTGACAATGTAGAATAATAGCAAACAAATAAAAGCCATAATTTTTTCTTGAAAAGTTGAAGGCCATCATCAAGATCTTCAAACCTGAAGACTGCAAAAATAAAATTAAAAAAATAGTAAAATAAAAAAAATTAGCAGGGAAAATCTAACAAAAAATTAGCAAACAAAAAATTTCCAGCCATCATCAAGATCTTCAAACTCCATAACCAACAAGAAACAATAGCATACATCATATTAACCCTTAAAAACTAGTTTGCAATTCATAAAGAGAAACTAAAAGATGATATTTAAGCTCCTTCTGAAAGTTATACTGGAGTGTGCATTCGTTCAACCAATATGTCTTGCAAGCTTAATTACCTATAAATTCTGATTCTTTTCAAATTAAAGAATAAAATTGGCATAGTGAAACTTTATGACGTTGATCTTGATATTGTAGCCTGGTATGATATTGACATACAAAGTAGCTTATTATTTAAAGACTGTAACAATTTTTAGCCACTTGGCCCATTTTTGGTTTGTTTTTCTGATAAGTGATTTTTTGAAAACTACAATTTTGTGATTGTAGTGTTGAGATAGAGATAATTATATATAATATCATATTTTGAGAACACCGTTAGGTAGAAATCTACATATCAGTTTTTTGTTTGTTAAATTCAGATTGTCCGTTATAGATTCAAGATGAAGAGATGATATAAATTTATATTAAACATAAATGATAATCACTACCTGATCAGCAGCGGGAAGTATACCTTATCTTTTGTTTGTCAATCATGTTATGCGTGTTAAGAGTCTTTAATAGAGGTTTTTATAGTGTTGAGAGAATTTCAATATTTATGTTTGGAGGTTAAAGAGTCGACATAATTATAGATGTCATTCTTGATGAATGCAAGAGAAAATCACATTCAGCGGATGGCTTCAGCTAAAAGTAATTGATCATTTTGTTTTCTATTGAAACTAAGCAAGTTTGAGTTGCAAGAGAGGCATGTTGCCTGTTATGATGCATAATTTTGTTGGGCAGTAAGAAGCTTAAATATTTCAGTCGTACTATTAGCTATATTTCACCTACAGTAGGGTTTAGCTTATTATAATGCGAGATTATTTTTGCATAACGGCTTTAATGAAGCTGCTTGTTTTGTTAATGCAACGTGCCTCAGTTCACCATTTTTATATTATTTATAGTGCCAATTACATAAGGTGTTTGTTTGGTATAAGGTCTATAACAGTTTTTTTCCCAGTTTCATTGATGAGTCTCCATAAAAAGCAATTTATTAGGTAGCAAATGGTATTCAATGATGTCCACTACCTGAAATTAGTTCTTCATAATGATTTGCCTTGTTAATGAGTATACCCCTGCTAAGTAGTCATATGATTTACCAGAACAACAAACAAACGTTTCATGCTATAGAAGGATTGCAGAGACAACACTAGTGGAAAAGAATCGAGCATTTCCTCTACAAGCAAAAGCTAGTTCTGGGAAATGAAACATTCATGTAGCATGTGCTCTGGAGGACGGTGAAGGCATGTTTTCTCCTCAATTATTGATAGACCCATGTCAAAATGGTCCCCAAGTGAATTATTCAAAATTTTGTAGAGGTTTGGCAGGTTGTTATCTGCATTTAGAATATACATATGCGATTCTATTCTACTCTGGTTTGGGGTAGGAAACAGCAGGGCCAATCTAACTCATGAGTGCACATTCTGATTCTTTATATATGAAATGTATCTTATAAAATGTCTTACACGGTAATATTTATTTCATATTGTACCCGATTTTGCAGTGGGGATTGTGGTGCATTTGCCATTAACTATATAGAATTTCTCACTGGTGGCCTCGACCAGAAGCTTGTACGAAACCAACTCATCATGACCTAGAGGACAAAGTTGGCTGCCTAATTGTGTTTGCTAGACTATGACCCTTAGATTTGATAAACAATTTCTCATCTTTGGATTTATGTACTTCATATTTTGAATGTACAAAGAGATTTTAATTGTAATGTAAATATTGCTTTCACGAGCGTTGATAAGTGTAAATGATTTGTGGTGGTTAGCATACAAGAAAGTATTTAGTTGAATTGAGTATTTGTTATACTAACCGGTTTTTTACCCGACCCGTGTTTTGGCTTGACCTTAGCAAGTGCAAGTAGTAATACAAATAGACATCTCTGTTTGTGGTTTATTAAACATAAATAGAGGGCTCTGTTTATGGAAAAAGTGGCTTTTGTTTGTGAAAAGAGGGCTCTATTAACAAGAAGGGCCTTATGTTAAAAGATGTCTTTGTTAACAAAGAAGGGGCCTCTGTTAACAAAGAATGTGCCTGTGTTGACGTAAAGGTGTTTTTGTTAACAAAAACTGAGATGCCTCTGTTAACAAAGAAGTGAAATGCCTCTGCTAACAAAGAAGGGGCCTCTTTTAACAAAGAAAGAGGTCTCTGTTAACAAAAAATGAGGTCTCTATTAACACAGGAGAGGACTCTGTTAATAGAAAAAGGCCTTTGTTAATAAAAAAGAGGCCTCTCTTAATAAAATTGAGAGCCTATGTTAACAAAGAAGGGGTCTTTGTTAGCAAAAAAAGGTCTTTGTTAACAAAAACTGAGATGCCTCTGTTAATAAAGAAGGGATATCTGTTAACAAAAGGGGCACTTTTTAAAAGATGCCTCTGTTAACAGAAACAGAGGCCTCTGTTAGTAAAAACTGAGATGCCTAAATTAACAAAGAATGGGGCTCTATTAACAAAAGGGGGACTCTGTTAAAGGTACCTTGTTAACAAAAAAAAAGGCCTCTGTTAATAAAGAAAGACCTCTAACAAATAATAGGCATCTGTTAATAAAAAGTAAGATGCCTCTGTTAAAAAAGGCCTGCGTCAATGGAAAAAAGGCCCCTGTTTATTGAAAAAGAGGCCTCTATTTACCAAAAAAGGGGCCTCTATTTGACAGAACTTGAACTAAGAGGTTTCTCTGTAGTTTCTGCTGGTATTGGGGTATTTTATTACTCTCTGTGGTGACGAAAGCCATAATCTGGACAAGGTTCTACTGTGCTCGTGATTCAACCTTGTAGTTGCCGTGCCATCAGTCTAATATTCAAGCGATCGCATGCACTCAGCATTTCGAATCGAGCTTCATGATCGTTTGGCTTCGACTAACAGTGGTTTCTGCTGGCATTGGGGTATGTTATTACGTTCTATTATAGGCATCTGTACTTACCCATATGCTTCAACGAACATTGGCTTGCTGTTGAAGTGTCTTTTGTAGAGTCAACTGTTTATGTGTTCAACCCAGACAACTGTTTATGTGTTCAACCCAGACAAGTCGTGCCTTACAAATCAGCAGCTGCATACTGGCATAGAGGGTATCTGTAAGGTCATTCTTAAAGTCATGGCAGTATCTGGCATGCCTGTTGGCAATGAAGTTTTCCCCATCATTTGGGTGCAAGATCTGGAGAAGCAATCTACCTCGTGAGTACACTTTTTCCTTCATTATATGTGAAATGCATAATACAAAGTGTCTTACCAGGTAAGATATTTCTTCACCTTGTACCTGATTTTGCAGTGGTGATTGTGGTGTGTTTGCCATCAAGTTTATAGAATTTCTCGCTATCGGCCTTAACCCCAAGCTTGTACGAAACTAACACATTATGGATTGGAGGACAAAGTTGGCTGCTTAAATATTTTTACTAGACTATGACCCTTAGATTTGGTAACAATTTCTCATTTTTGGATAAATGTACTTCATATATAAATTGTACAGAGAGAAGCCATTTGTAATGTAATTATTGCATCTATGAATGTTGATAAGTGTAAATGATCTATGGTGTTTAGAGTGGCATACCCCTATTTGTAATGTAATTATTGCTTCTATGAACTTTGATGAGTGTAAATGATCTATGGTGATTAGTACGGCAGACCCTTTTTTACGTGATGCGAGAATCTGTGAGAAGAACCAATTATGGAAAGGAGATGCATCCCTCTGTCTACATAAACAGAGGTCTTTTTTCGTTGATCATTTACTTCAATTTAGGAAAAGAGATGCCTCTATCTAACTAGAGAAGAGGCCTCTGTTTGTAGAAAAAAACCTTTGTTTGCCAAAAAGAGGGCTCTGCTTGTAGAAAAAGAGCCTCCGTTTATGAAAAGAGGCCTCTGTTAGAAGATGGTTCACAAAAAAGGACATCCGTAAACAAAAAATGGGGCTCTGTTAAGGTAGAAGGGGCCTCTGTCAAGGTAGAAGGGGCCTCTGTCAACAAAGAGAGGGCATCTGTTGACAAAAAAAGGCCTCTGTTAGAAGACCGTTAACAAAAAAAGACCTCTCTTAACAAAAATGGGACTCTATTAATGTAGAAGGGGTCTCTATTAACAAAAAGAAGGCCTCTGTTCACAAAAATAGTCCTTTGTTAAAATATTCCTCTAGTAACAAAAAGGCTCTCTGTTAACAAAAATGGATTTCTGATAACAAAAAAGCAGTTTTGTCATCGAAGAATGGGCCTCTATTAAAAAAGGCTCTGTTAACAAAAAGAGGCCTCTATTAGAGGACCATTAACAAAAAAAAGACCTCTATTAACAAGAAATATGGTCTCTATTAACAAAGAGGCGTCCTCTGTTAACAAAAATAGGCCTTCGTTAAAAGATGCCTCCATTAACAAAAGGGGTTCTGTGATAACAAAATAGGGCTCTGTTAATGTAGAAGGGGTCTCTATTAACAAAAAAAGGGGCCTCTGTTAACAAAAATAGTCCTCTGTTAAAATATGCCTCCGGTAAGAAAAAGGTTCTCCGTTAACAAAAAGGGATTTCTGATAACAAAAAAGTGTCTCTGTCATCAAAGAATGGGCCTCTATTAAACAAAGGCTCTGTTAACAAAAAAGAGGCCTCTATTAGAGGACATTAACAAAAAAAGACCTCTGTTAACAAAAATAGGCCTTTGTTAAAAGATGCCTCCATTAACAAAAAGGGTTATGTGATAACAAAATGGGGCTATGTTAATCTTGAAGGGCCTCTTTTAACAAAAAAGAGCCTTTGTTCACGTACAAGGGGCCTCTGTTAGCAAAAAAAGATCTCTATTGAAAAAGAAGAGGATTTACGTAGAAAAGGCATCTGTTAACAAAAAAGGCGTGTGCTCTTCCGATCTCTCTGGTAACAAAATAAGGGCCTCTATTAAGAGAGGCATTTGTTAACAAAAAATGCCTCTATTTGGTGCAAGTGTGCCATGCCTTCTTTGCAACAGAGATGATACCTTTTAGTACAAGTTCTCACAAACAGAGGCCTCTATTTACCTCATTTTGATAAACAGAGACCTCTTTTTGAATAAACAGAGGCTTCTTTTTCCAAAAACAAAAGCCTCTTTTTAACAGAAGCATCTCCATTTTCTTAACAGAGGCCCCTTTTTTGTTACATGAGGCCCCTTTTTGTTAACAGAGGCCTCTCTTAATAAATGCCTTTTTTTGTTACCAGAGGCCCATTTTCGTTAACGGAGCCTTTTTTTTTCGTTAACAGAGGTCATGTTTTGCTAACAGAGGCATTTGTACGTTAACAGAGGTCCCTTTCTGTTAACAGAACCCCATTTACGTTATTAACGGAGCCCCATTTTATTAACAGAAGACCCTTTTCTGCTAACATAGGGCTTTTCTCTATTAACAAAGTCCCCTTTTCTATTAACAGAGGACCTTTTTTTGTTAACAAAGGCATTTTTTGTTAACAGAGGCCTCGTTTAACAGAGGCCCTTTTTTGTTAACAGAGACTTTTTTTTGTTACCAGAGGCCTCTCTTAACAGAGGCCTTTTTTTGCTAACAGAGGCCTTTTTTGTTAATAGAGGCCCTTTTACATTAACTAGCCCCATTTTGTTAACAGAGGACCCTTTTTTGTTAACAGATGCCCTTTTTTGCTAACAGAGGCCCTTTGTACATGAACAAAAGCCTTTTTTGCTAATAAAGGCCCTTTGACATTAACAGAGCCCTATTTTGTTAACAGATAACCTCTTTTTTTATTAACACAGGGCCCTTTTATGGGTAGAGGACGATTCATCTCTTAACAGAGCCATGTTTTCATTAGTACTTGTCACAATCTAGTTCTTGTCACAAATACATACTTCAACTAAACATTTTCTTGTACGCTAAACACCATACATCGTTTATAATTGTCAATGCTTATGAAAGCAATACTTGCATTACAATTGAGTTCTCTTTGTACATTCAAAATATGAAGTACGTAACTCCATACATGTCATTTTCATCCGTCCCTGTCAGCTGCCTGTTTAGTTATCAGAAAGTGGTAACTGTGAGGTACATTTTAGCCTTTTGTGTTCAATAGCTCCACATCTACCACACTTTTTCCTTTTGCGAAACTCTCCAGTTGATGGTATTCTTGTTTCTCTTCTGTGGCCGCGCCTGGGTGTGTATAATGGTGTTAGCACAATCATAAACTTCGTACTTTTAGGGACCTCCCAATCAGCTTTGTTGCGCATCAGAAGAATAGACTCTTCATCGGCTTTATAATACATTGAGCTCAACACGTGCAGTGAATATCCTGCCTCCTTCATTGCCGCAATTGCATGCCCACAAGGAAACTGATCTAATTGAAACTGCCTGCAGGTGCAAGTATTTTCACCCAAACTAGCTGTGTAACCTATTGCTCCATTGCTCACCTCATGCCAAAGCTGACCCAGTGCAGTCGTAGAAAATTTCTTAGACTTGTTATAATTTTGTCAGTATTTTTCCTCCATATCGGGCATTAAAGTGCTTGTGCATTGCTGAGACACCCCGCCCCTCTTATGAAACCACCTCTGCAATGACTTCCTTATACTTTCTAGTAATGAAAATATCAAAAAATCCCCATCTTTCTTAAGCAACGTGTTCAATGATTTTGCGTTGTTGGTCGTCATGATGTTATAACGGTTTCCTTCAAAGTGTGACCTTGCCCAAAGTTCAAGGGTCGAGGTATTTATCAAACTCTTCAGTAGTGTATGCCTCCGCTGCTTTTAGAAATAATGGCACAACTTGATTCAACTTCTTTGGATCTGGCGCATTTATCCTTAGGTTGCTCTGTATGTGATAGATGCAATGACAATGATATGCATTTTCATACATAGCTTCAATACCGGCTTTTTTACTTGAGTAACGATCAGACATTAGGACAAGATCTGGAGTATCTCCCGTTATTTGTTTTAGCTGTGAGAAAAACCAAGTCCATGATGCATTGTTCTCCCCATCAACTATGCCCCAAGCAAGTGGGTAAATCTGGATGTTTGCATCTTGACATCTAGCAACAATCATTGTGCCTCTGTATTTTTCTTTGAAATAAGTTCCATCTACACATATCACGGGCCACATCATTTGATAACCTCGAATGCAAGGTCCGAGTAACGCCCCGGGTTCTGGGTGCCCGAGACATCATTAAATTTTTCTCTCTTTTAAATAAAATAAATCAAGAGTGGATAATAAGCGGAACAAATCTTGATTCAAAAGTGACAATACAAAAGGTAATTTGTCAGTGATAGTCAACTGTTTCACACGACATCAAAAGTTTTCCATTCAAATCATTCAAAATAAAGCTAATTTCGTTTATTTTGAAAGCCACCATTGCTTAAGGCGTCTCTCCCGACTCCAAATATGCAAAATATTAATTTGGAAAGGGATGAGTATTTCATAGAAATACTCAGTAGACTCAGCACAATATTAACCAATTTGTACTATAAACATACATATAAAAATGCAATTCACATCTCATAAGTCTCAAATAGTATTTACTCAAAAGCAAGCATCGTATGGTAAATGCAGGTTTTTGACTCTCATCTAATGCTCTAAGGCATATATAATACTAGCGCGCATAGCAACATCATAGTATGCATAGCAATAAAGCATATGCAAAAGTCTCGTCTCTTCTCGTCTCGTCTCGTCTAATTTCAAGCATAAAGTAAGTAAGCTCATGTAAGTAACATATAAGAACATAAATCACATGTCCATATGCAATTCATAGAACAACCAATTAATATTAGCGCTATTTTTGAGGAAATATTTTTAGAAAAGAGTCTACCTCAAGTTCCACCGAATCGAGCTAATAGGCAAGGCTTACTCACTTATTCTTCACTCCTCGCCTATAAAAGAATATAAAATTCAAATCAGGATTTTTGGTGAAATGAGCTATTTATAAAAGAAATTATTTTTAAACTAAGTTATAATAAAATAATTATATGAAATGCATAAGGGTGTAGTGCCTAATGTGATTAATACCCAAAAGTTAAGGAAAACTAGAAAGTCAAGGATTAACCAAATTTTGGGTATAAAATAAATGAGTTTATTTAAGCTAATTTAGAAATCCTTAAAATTTCAATAAATCCAAAATTAGAATTTAAATAGCTAATGTCATTAAATCTCATATTTAATGAAAATAGGGCTTTAATTAAAAATAAGTATAAAGTAATTTATGAGTTTAAATGAATAAGGTCTAAACAGAAACTGAAATTAAAATCTTATAAACTTTCAAGGCTAATTTGGAAAAATCCCAAAATAAGGGACTAGATTAATTGAGAATAAAAGTTTATAGGCTAAAATAAACAAAACACAAGTTTTTGGACTCATTCGAAAGGAATCAAAAGGTTGAGGGTCAAAAGTAACCCAACCGGAAGTTTTATGCTTACTTAACCAGAATAGAAAGATTGGGGCTTAAATGATACATGGTAAAACCTTGGGGCCAAAAATTAAATATGTTAAAAGCCTCTTATTTACCCCCCAAACCCCCCCCACTTCATTCGAATAGATAGAGAAGAACAAGGGAGTAAATTGGTAGAGGGGGGAGCAGCCGGCTTCGACGCCACCGCCGGTGAAGCCCGCGCTAGAGCAGCACTTGGTCCCCAGCGTGATGACAAGGCCACAAGGGGTGATTTTAACAGGGCGGAGAGGGAGTTGAACCGAGCTAAAAATTGGTCAAGAGCTAGCCCAATAATTGGAAAAAATTTTCTGAAATATATGGCATAAAAGGAAGGTATAAGCTTGGGTTAGGCTTGATGTTGTGAAATGAGTTGAATGAGTGGATTTTTGGGTGAAAAGGGTGGTAGTGTTGGCCGCGGTGTAGGCGGTAGTGGCGGCGCACGGTGGTGGCGGCATTGATTCCATTTTCTTCCTTGCCAATTGTTTCACCAATGAAATGTACCAAAATCTGAAAATTTGTAAAATGCTTCTTGTTGGCAACAAGGCAGTGTGTTGTTTTCATGTGTATGTGTGTGAAATTTTCATTTCCTATATGAATTTGTTGAATGTTGGAAATGAGTTTCCAAGGATGAAATCAGTGTGTATGTATGCATCAAATGTGAAAATATTGAAGCTTAAAGAAAATATTCTTGCTTTTGGAGTAGAAGGCAGTGTGTATATTTGGGATGGATATGAAGCTTTCCATTGAATCCTTATTGTGTGAAAGAAAGAATTTGAAAGGTGTAAAAATTTTTTATTTTGTATACAAGGTAGTGTATGTGTGTGAAGGTGTATTGTTGAATGTATGAAGGTAATTGAAATGAAAATGGTGGTGAATGATTGTAGAAATTACCCAAGACAAGGAGGAATAGAGGGAGATAGAGGAACCTTGGTGGCTGCTGGGAAACTTTTGAGTAGCAAGAAGTGAGGGATTGGGAATCATATATACTAGTATTTTTAGTATAGGTTTACAGGGGGGATGGAGGGTTGAATGAAGACCATCATTTGGGGTAAAGTTTTGATTGTTTTTTAAATATAACAAATTAAGTTAAGGACTAAGTAATCAAACTTGTAGAAATTGGCTAATGAATAAGGAAAATTTGTAAAATGTTAATTATGTTTAATTTATTTAAATTGTTAATTAAATGGTAAATAATCAAATTCTTAATTAAGAAAAATCTTTACAATGTATAAATTAAATTAAATTAAAGAATTAAATTCGAAGGAATTGGTAGCGACATGACTTAAAATTTGAAATTGTGAAAATTTATAGTTTTAAAATTTTCAGTCGCTACAGTCTGAGTGCCATAAACATATATAAGAAGCAGCTTTCATTGTCAACCTCAATGGAGAATATTGTGCCTAGATTTGTTCTCATCAAGTTATGTCCATATGCAGCTAATTTTGTATAGTTATCCTCCGATGAACCTTTGAGACCTTCCAATGCACACTGTATTGCCTTTCTTCCAGTTTGATAGCTCAATTTAACCCCAAACTCCTGTTGAGAATCATTAATGACATCAGCAGCCCTGTACACTATTTTGGTATTCTGAAACTTTGGGGTAATGTGTGTTCCAACAACCAAGGATTTTGCTTGTCTATTACCATTGTTGTGAATGCCTATAGAACATATGTTCTCGCGTGTGTATTTGGAAACTTTGAGGTAGTCGCATGATTCGACCTTTGTAGCCCGCAAACATCACTTACAATTTTCATTTATGCAAATTAAGGTGTACACACTCTTCTTTGATTTCTTCACTCTGAAATCAAAATTGTGTCATTGCAAGAATATGTATTGCTCTCTTAAGATCCTTTTTCATGTTAAATACCTGGTCAACTTTTAAGTCTTCCTCTTCTGGAATAGTGTGCGAAGTACAAGATGAGGAAGCCAATTGCTCATCATTAGCACATATAGTTTGCTCTCGATCATCTTCCATTTCTTGTCAATGTGTTGGGCACACAACTGTTTCAGGCTCATTTACATTCTCTAGCTGAATATCAACATCATTACGACAATCTATCTCCACACCGTCCCAACAACATCTTTGTAATGTTTAGCTTCATTTCTATCATTTATTTCAAATTTAGACCGAGAAGGACCGCAGTCATTTGCATTTTCAACTATATCAGTAGGTGCCCTGGGTTGTGTCTCAATTGGATCATAGGGTGTTTTGACATGGGCCTCAATGTGACCTTTAGGAACGAGTGTCATATACAGAGGGATATAGTTACCATACTTAACAATAGATAAAAACCACTGTACTTCATTGTCTGAGTTGATCATGACTGTAAAAGAGAACGTCGGGTCACTCCCAGGGGCAAAAAAAACACAACTCAATTTTTTGTAACATCAAATCAACGCTTAGCAAATGTTGCATTTTGCCAATTAATTCCGTAAACAAAGTTTGCGTGGATATAGGAAGCCCATTCAAAACTCTTCCATACCTTTCATCCCATTTCCAACTCTGTCTTCCTTCACTATTGCTTAACCACTCTCCGCACAAAACCTTAATCCATGTCATTGAATCCATATCTGAAACTAAATGACAACACATATCATTAGATGCATATTTTAAATCTCATAAAATATCATTGTATATATTTATTCAGTTTAACCAAATGCAATTAATAGAGGGTTGTTAGACAAAGAGGCCTCTGTTGAAATAGTCATCTTTTTTGCCATGAGGCATATGTCAACATAACAGAAAAAGATGCCTCTGTTAATAAAAAAAATATTGGCCTCTGTTGAAAAATACATCTGTTAACAAAAAGAGGACTCTGTCAAAAGGTGCCTACGATAACAAAAAAAATTGGCCTCTGTTAAAATATGCCTCTGTTAACCAAAAAAAAAAAAAAAGAGCCTCTATCAACATAAAGGGGACTCTGTTAACAAAACATGACTTCTACTAAAAGGTGTATGTGTTAATCAAAAAAGGGCCTCTGTTAACAAAAAAGAGTCCTCCTTTAACATAAAGTGGCCTCTGTTGATAAAAAGGGGCCTCTGTTCACAAAAATGACCTCCATTAAAAGGTGCTCTATTAACAAAAAAAATGCCTTTTTTAGCCAAAAAAAAGGCATTCATTAATAAAAAGTGGCCTCTGTTAAAAGGTACCTCTATCAACTAAAAAGAGCTTCTGTTAATAAAAAAGAGGCCTCTAATAACAAAAAGAGGTCTCTGTTAACAAAAAAGAGGCCTCTTTTAACGAAGAGTGATCTCTGTTAAAAAAGGCCTCTGTTAACAAAAAAAAGGGCCTCTCTTAACAAAAAGAAACCTTTCTTAATAGAAAATAGGCCTCTACTATTTCTGTTAAAATGTTGGCTTTGTTGAAAAGTGGCGTCTGTTTACAAGAGGCTTTGTTAGAGACAGAGCTATCTGTTAAATGTCTGACAGAGACTATATAACTTTAGAGAGTCTATATATAGTGACTTATTGAACAATTTGATACATGCATTCATTTCAGAAATTTTTCAAGAAGCAAATTGGATTTTTAATAGCAATGCTAAAATATTTTGGAACAAATTTAGAATTTTACAAATATTAACTTACCTGTGCAATGCTTATATCATGTTGGGTTTCTTTCCCTCTTAAATAGATCAAGATGAGAAGAACAAATATGAAAGAAGCATGGTGAAACAAAGAAGAGAGGAACACTGATAGTGGAAAAGCGGAAAATCAAAGAAGAAGCAGCTGCAGCAATGGAACAAGAAACAAAACAACAGATCCTTGAGCATATTTCTTTTTTGTAATTTAATGGGTAACATAGATATTTCATATTAATGGTTAGAGGACATTATAGACATTTTAAACTTTTAAGGCCATAAAAGATAATGGGCTTTTTAGAAAATCTCGGTTGGGTGTTGATTAGGGATTTTGATTAATCCTAATTGTCCTCAAGCCCCTTGTCCTGAAAAATGTTTTATTTCAATCCCTTGAGGTTCTGGAGATTCAAGTTTGTCATTTGAGTTTCTAACCTCTTTGTTTCAGTCCCAAATCATTTTGTTACGGCTATTTAAATTGATCCCAAATCTTCTTTCTAGCTTGTTTCAGTCCCAAAAGTTTTAATCAAGTTGATTTTGATCCCTCATGTTTTGAAAAACTCCATACTATTAGTCCCAATAGCTTTGAAAAATTATGTTTTAATCCAAAAAATTTTTAAGTTCACAATTAACTCTATACGTTTATTTAGTTTAAATACTTTCAAAATTTCTGACTTTAGTTATTAAATATTTTGTCTAGAGGAGACGCGAAATTTGATACACTGGTGCCCTTATAGCTCAAACTCAGAAAAAAACGGAAAGCAAATTAAGGTAGATTCCTTACTAAAGTTGTTTTCAAAAGTTATATGCGCACATTTATGAAAAAATATGATGTAATTACATATTATGCGTTTATGCATGTGCTGTATGTGATTTATAGAAACATGGAAAGTATGTGCATAATTAGCTTACCTTAATCGAGAGCCCGCAGATTTAGCTCATCTTAATTGGGAGCCCACAAACTTAGCTCGTTATTGTGATGGGTCCACAGATATAGACAATTGCTTGTTGAAAAACAAGTCACAGACATAATTTGCATGTGTACATGTGTTTAAATGGCATAATATATGCTGCATGTTTTAAAGTAGTGCACAAGAATCTTCTGAGTGTTTCTTTGAAATACTTACCCTTAATTTCAAAAACATTTCAGGCCATAGAACTTCCGATCTCTCTACTGGGGATGGAAATTGAAAAGGGAAAGGAATAAATGTTATTAGTTAATGTTCCCTTGTGTTTAAATAGTTATCGATAATGTTGATATTTCAAAATTGAATATTTGGATAGTAGTTTTATTTGCTTATGAAATATTCTGTTGTTTATTTTAAACAAAGAAAACAATTTCCCACACTTATTTATATGAACATTTAAGTTTTCCGCACTTTTAAAAGAGAGTGTAAAGAAGTTTAGTAGTATCTTAGGTGCTTAGAACTCGCGTTATTACAATTATATTTATTGTAAACTTGACATTTATCTTCTCCATGTAGACGTTTAGTTAGCAATTAGTCAAAAAGGCTGACACAATTGATTGCACTGTAAAAACTCCCATTGGCTAGGCATTAAATGCTTGTAATCATTACTTATTCAAAATAAATACTATAAATAGAAGGGGAACTGTCTGAAGCATTAATTCTTCCCCACTTAAACAAATCTTCGTCTCTTCAACATTTACTCTCCTCTTAACTCTCCATCATAAATTCACCAAACACTTCAAACTTTAGCATTTATTGCTTAAGTTAATTCAAATACAAATTTTCTATGCAAACAAATCTTGTTTGTTGGGTCTAGGTCAGAATTTGACATCAACAATATTCATGAAATCAATTTGTAAAATCTTCTAAAAAATTTCTTTTTGCCCCTATAGTACCAAACTATATATACCATATATTTATTTAAGGTTAGATTGTAGAAAATCAAATCTATATCTATATGTAAACACTAAATTTCCACCCGAGCGTTGTATGAGTAGAGTTCTAGAGAAATTTCATATACAAAATATAGCGTAATTGTGTTTATTGGGATGATGTCACAAAGAAATTAAAATGTACGACTTGCATGCAATTATGTGCATCCTACACTGGTTAGCAGTGTGTAATGAATTCTCTATTTTGTATCTTAATTATTTTTAAGAACACATGTGAGCTCATATATCGAAACTCATACTACATATGTTAACGTAAACAAAATTATGACTATAGATTGTATTAATGAGACATCATTCAAATTATAAACATAATTGATCAAAAATTCAAATTATTAGTAGCTTATCGCCTTGGCCTTACTCAGGAAAAAGATAGTAAAGCTCTGAAAGAATAAGAAAGGAAGGATAAAAGTTCCAACTTACACGTATGTGGGCAGCTAGATGCTCTTGATCAATAGAAAGAGGATTCGAGAATGCCTCAGTCGACTTAATAGTCAACATTCTAAGTCTAGAATCTGAAGCAATCTCTGGCTCTTTCCATTCAATAGATTAAAGGGGGTTACTTCTATGAAAGCCACTTTCTTCCCTAGCTTCACCCTGGGTTGAATGGAGAAGTGGAGTATATCAAGTCTCGGACAATTCTAGGGTGTAGGATCAAGAAAATGAAAGAAGAAGAGCCAAGAGAAAAAAGATTGGCGAGACAATAAGGGGCTTTTCTTTCAAAATCGCTAACCTCTATGCGGCACTTGCCATTACCTTCTAGCCTAGGTGAGGACTTGTTATTGTATATGAGTATCGCTACCATTCCTTTGTGCTATAGTTTCCTTCAAGTCGATATTGTACTTTAATTTAAAGAGATTCATAGGCGAAAATACATCATACATAGGATAGTATTTACCATAGGATGGAAATCAGTTCGATGTAAGATAAAGAGCAAACTATTAGATGAAGACAAGGAGAGAGAAAATGGATTAGACTTGCTATCCGACATTCGTCGAGCAGTGAGACTGGGCCAGGGAAGAGATGAGGGAATTTGCTGACTACCGTGATCGATTGGACTGATGCGAATAATACTATTCAACCCATAAGGAAACTAGAAAGGTTTCCTACTTTTCACTTTTGGGTTAGCTACTCGCTGATCTTTCCTTTGGCCTTTAACAATACTAATTTTCTACTGTCACGATTTAAATTCTCAAAATCAAGAATGACAGATATCAACTAGAAAATTTGAGGAAAGACTAAGGGGATCTTTCAAATTGCCACTGACATTATTTAGATTTGAATGGCATCTCATATATTCGAATTTTATCCAAGAAATATAATACACCTACTGAATATACTTTCACTCTGAGTAGAATTATATTTTATCAAAAATTCATTAGCTTTAATCAGTTATTATTTCATCCCCTAAATATAGCTGAATAATAGTTCTGAACATCGAGGAGACTATGTGTCGGGGTCATTTTGAAATTCATTAACTTAGAAATTTATATGATTTTCCTCAAAATTTGGAATGTGTTCCATTGGTAGAGAGAGAGAGAGACACAGAGAGAGAGAGAGAGTCTTAATTAAAATTAAAATGTATTTTTCCGCTGTCAGGATTTACATACGCTATTCAACATTTACACGAGTTATTCTCACCCAAGCATCACTAGCTACCCAAGCTTGGATTTATTACCCAATAGTTCTGTCCTTTGACGTAACTCTTCCCTTCCTCTTATTGCTCAGACCCCTCGCCAAGGATTCCTTCGCTCCCTATCATTTATTCTTTTTTCAGTATAGTATCCAGAAGGTGAACTAGAAGGAAAAGCCAGACCCCACCCCTCTAAGGACTCTAAGAGTGGAGCTTTAGACGGAATAATCTCCTTAAAGCCCTATATTCTCCTATAAGCTCTATAAAGGATGTTTTCTTTCTTTAAACAGATATGAACAAACTCTTAATAGGAGAATCGGTAGTCTCTTTATCCTATTCCTTCTGTTATCCTGAATAGCAAGGACAAAGAAGCAATGAAAAGGTCTTGCCTCTACCCCTCAGTTATTGGGGGCTGGGCTCAGTAGCAACAGGTTCAGTGGCCACCTTACCCTAGTCGTTCATGTAACTCAGGAGTAGTCGGTAGCCTTACTTGGCTCATGAAAAGGTGGTCTTCTTACTCCATTCCTTCATCGGAGTCAAGGATAGCAGAGACGGATACCAGATACTCGCTAATGAATATATCACTCAGAAGCCATACCTATGACTTTCTTCACTACCTATAGAACTTCTTCTTCTCATCTGTAGTTCAATATCTTAATTAATGAATCTCATGCATACATTGAAGATAGCACATAGACCTAATCCCTATTAGTTTCTTTGTTTACTGATGGTGAAACTAATTTGTAGATATCCAGATTTCACCCCTACATACGAAATTCCGCTCTCTTTTGTCTCACTCAAGTAAATTGGTTTCGAGAGCATTCTGCTAGTTTTCGTCGACTTTCACTTTCAACCTGATTCACTGCCTACACGCCATTTACATCAAGTCATTCCGAAGAACACTTGCCCTTAAATCATAGTTGTCTGGCAAGATTAAAGTAATTGTCGGAACAATTTACTGATTTTTCCCACCTAAAGCTCTATCTGGCACCATTACTTATAATGTCATATGTCACAACGGTTGTCAGTTTTCATAAAAATATTATTACAAATATAATAGTGAAAGACTGAACTCATAACGTATATGTTAAGAAGTTGCTTTTAAACTATTATGCCAACTCACTTTTTTGTTAACAATTTTCATTTATCTATATTACTATTCTTTCATGTTTTCACTTAAAAAAATTTATTATCAACCACATATACTTGAATTGGTAACTGAGTTAGCAATGACCCACTAGTTGAACTAGAAACTCATTAGCCCAGTACAGTTACCAAGTCAATGATCGAGTCAATATTGAAAAGTATGATTACATTTATGTTTACGAAACAACGACTTTATCATGTAAAAGGAGTTGCAATCAAAGATAATTTCCCAAATCAAAACCCATGCAAGGCTAGCCCAATTGTCAGTTTTCATAAAAATATTATTACAAACCTAATGGTGAAATATTGAACTCATGACCTATATGTAACTTTTAGACCATTATGCTAACTTTTTTTTTTTTTTGTTAATAATTTTCATTTATATATCCCTATTCTAGCAAATTTTCAGTCAACAAAAAAATGTTATTATTTACCACATACACTTAACTTGGCAACCGAGTTAGCAATGACCCATCGGTTGAATTAGAAACCCTTTAATCTAGTATAGTCATCAAGTCAATGACCAAGTCAATATTGAAAAATCTATCTCGTACAGGAGATTGCGATTAAAGATAATTTCTTAAATCAAACATATTTGATTTGCTTCTTCAAATCGAAGATTATCCCCGAGCCTACAAAATTTTCTATTATACAAAATGGGTTGTTTCCTTGATTAAAAATGTCAATGCAAATTATTGGTAAAAAATGTGACTAAAAAAATTCTACTGTGTAAATATTGTATTTAAAGACATTTTCAAAATTTGTATTAGTTGAAATAAGGCACATATTTTAATGCACAAATAAAGTTGTTGATTTGAGGTATTGTATGTATGCATTCTAATTTCATTGTCACTCTACAATTTGTGCAATTTTGATTCAAATTTATTGATGGTTTATTCTGTGAATTGCACGAGTGCTATTGATCCAAATAACTACTCTAATGATATAGGTGTTTAAAAATCTAATGGAGAAGAAATTGATGTTACTATCTTAAACTTGGTGGAGTTAAAATTTTGAAAAATATTAAATTGTGCAACTTAGATATTATATTATTATTTTGAAGGTTTGTTAAATTGGAATGATTTATATAAAGTCGATAAAAAAGCAACAACCTACGGAGAATCAAGAATGGTTGAGTATTTTCTACAATGTTCTCAAATATATGTTAAACTTTTCTTTTTATATTTTGTACTAAGTTTTGTGGGGAGGGTATTTATGATGTAAGTTAAGGTTTTTAGAATGGTGGATTCAGATGTGTCACCACCAATGATATCATCTATGAACATATGAACCGTGCAAGACTCATAATTCAAAAATAATTTCAACAAAGTCCGGAAGAGGCAAATCAATTCTTTATAATTCTAATCAGTAATTCTTTTTCTGATTCTTTACTGATTCTGTACTGATTCTTTACTAATCAGTAATTCTTTTTTTTTTATTTAGTTATAAGACAATATTGGATATAATTGATCATAGATGAGAACTTCAACTCCATTCACCTTTACCCACAACAGCTTATTATTCGAATCCACAATATCATTACGCTCCTAATTTTAAAGACAATTTAGAGATTAACAAGGGAATGTACAGTTGCATTGACCGAATGGTACTTGAGCAAATGGAAAGAGTTGAGATTACTTTGCAAATTGGCAATTCAAAAGGGCACTAGGACTATTTAGAACAGAAATCACAATTTTGACAAGGAAGAAGAAAAGTACTGGTTTTAATCCTTTCCAATGTTGCATGTTTTCTATGATTCCATGATTTAGTTCTCAAAAGTTTGTAGTAAACTGTTTAAGATTTATTTTCATGATTTATATCTCTGTGTATTTGATTGAATAATGCAGCAGAATGGTTGGATTCTTTTGGAGATGAATGTCCCGAAGTTAAAAGATTAGCCATTAGAATATTGAGTTTGACTTGTACGTAGCTCTTTAGGGTGTGAGAGAAATTGGAGTTCTTTTGAGATGGTAATATATAATTAGTTTGTCATTTAGTATTGTCATTAGATATTTTCATATTAATTGATCATGTTAATTCAATAATATAGGTGCAAACGAAGAAGAGGAATCATCTACACCAAAAGAAGATGAATGATTTGGTGTTTGTCATGTACAACTTGATACTAAAGGGAAAGACAACTAAAAAGAAACGTGACTGGTGCATCATCTCAATATGATCAGTTTTGATGATATTTCCTCCAATGATGAATGGATTACGGACAAAGAGGATTTGTTCTTCCACAACCAGGCAAGTGGTTGGATGTTCTTGGCAGTGTGCAAGAAGAGATGCTAGAAATGAATTGTGTGATGAAAGTATTGATAAAGACATTTCTACTATTGCAAATACAATCGAGTCAAGTAAGTAAACATTATATGTTGATTTGCATGAATTCTCTAAATGTTGTGAACGATGCTAAATTGTCCGATTTCTATATGTATACAGCTGATGACATCATTGAAATTTTTAATAAAGAACAGGATTTGGACGTTCTCGGAGATGTATATAGAGAAGGCGGTGATGATATTTTCAAGGATGATGTTCAAGGAAGCAATGATATTGATGAGAAGATTGGGATAGATAACCCAAATAGCAAGAAAAGCAATGCCTTTCATGTTAGTGATGAGGAAATGCATTTCGGTGAGTGATTTTTGTGTTTCGAATATGTTATATGCTTATTGTTCGCGTGTTCTATGCTATGAATTAGTTTGTAAACTTTGTTTAAGATGTCATATGTATGGTCTTAAGTTAATGTTTGACTTATTATTGTTAATTTGTGGCTTTTTCCCAATTTCCCAATTTTTTTGGTCATAAAATCTTACGATTTACGATTCGATTCAGCAATCCGATTTTCAAAACCTTCAACCGATCCGATCCAAAAATACAATTTTAACAAACTTGGTTGGCATTTTTTAATGGTCTTGGCTTTTATTTATCTAATTGTAAATTGTAAGATATGGATGCATTCCGTAATACCAGTTTGAAATTCAATTAACAATTCTTTGATCTTAATGTAAGTTACACACATTAAAGAGTCAAATTCTGATATAGAGATCAATATGTTGGATTCTATTAAGCAACAAATTTTATCTCATTTTTCTTTGTTTAGCGCACATATTACCAACGAAATATCTTTTAACTGCTTCTCCTAATTGTATATGTGAAACACTTATATATGCTCATTATTCAAATGAAGTCTTCAAATGAAGTCTCATGAATACAATCTACAGTCTTACTTTTCTTTATATTAACATATGTAATGTGAGTTTCAATACATGAATTGACACATACTATTGGAAACAATTAAAATACAAAGTAGAGAATCTATTACATATTGCGAAGCAGCGTAAGATGCATATAACCGCATACAGGTAGTGTATTTTAGTTTCTTTTTGACATCATTCTTAATAAACACAATTACGCTACATTTTATGTATAAATTTCTCTAGAACTCTACTCGTACAATGCACGGGTAGAAATGTAGTTAGCTTATAAGGGATTTCTCTAATAAGTTATCATAAAATCTATATATTAATTAAATAAAAGGCGATGCGGTACTTTTGTACCACAGTTTTCCCGTCAAAAAATTTGTTAGTAGGATCTTTTTAGATATTTTACCTTCTCTATTCACAATTATGAAATAAGATTCACTATTAAATTCAATAACTAATAGATAATTATCATCATTTAATTGTTTGAATTATAGATAAATTTAATACTCTAATTGTCTAACACATCTTGAAAATTTGTAGTTTACAATGAATAGAAATCACACACACAGACATCGTTAGTTTAAGTTAACTGAAAATTATAATTTTAATTTCTCTTATTTTTTTCTCAGTATAAATGAATATTAATAATTACGACTATTTTATAAATGACTTCTTTTATGTATTATAATTTATATAATCTTCATACTATCTGACTTTATTAGTTTATAATAAGAAATATTTTTACAATACAGATAATTGTCCATCTAATAATTATTTCGTATAATGTCATTTATCTAAATTAGTGCAAAAAATAAAATGATACTTATTTACTTTAACGATAACAATCAGGTAAAAATTTATTGTAAACTATAGTTACCTTAAAATGACAAGAAAAAAAAATTATAATATTGTTTGATTTATGTTAAAAATTAATTATTTTTTATTAGGTAATGTAACCTTATAAAATTTCACTAAAAAATATAAAATTCTTATGTTATTTATTTTTAATAATTTTATATGTATTCTTCCCGTGCAACGTATAGGTGAATATATCTAGTATGAATTTTCTTTTTTTTTTTTTCTTTTTTGGAATGAAGAATCTTCTAGTTTGAAAATTAAATAAGTGGTCCAATGCAAATCTTTCTAGAAGGTTCAATTTTGATCTCTGAGGCCAATAAACTAGGATACGTTTATATTCCAAATTAATTACTTATATTATTTAATATATATTTTTAGAAGTAATTTTTTTGAGATATAATGTACATATAGGGTAATTATATTGTCATAATAAATTTTTATTTTCACACCACATTATAAACACATCACCGTTAAAAAATATTTTTAATTAGTACACCACTATCTATTTACATATATGCCAATGAAATTAATTATCTATAATTAATATATAAATTCACTTCGAGGATTTATAATTCTATACATCTAACACAACGTAATTTTTTTCTTTTACATTGTTTATAAGGCAAAATATATACAAATTGGTTAAATCGATGCTCTCAACATGAACATTAATTTGAGCTAATTTACAAGAGCAAACAACAATACAAGTTCGTATGTAGACTTAAAAGACAATAACTCAAATTTAATTTAATAGAATCTTAAATTATCTATAACTTCCCAAATTAGATTTAATTAATTTATGAGTTAATTTCACAAAAAAGTCCCCAACTTTTGGGTTTAGAATTTGATAGGTCTCTAACTTTTTTTCGCTCTCCTGGGTCTCCAACCTTTCATAAATGCCCACAATAGGTCACTCTTATCACTATTCCCTCAACTTTTCATATAAAATGACTATTATAACCTTTAGTCTTTTAATTTTAAAAATACTAAAAATAATAAAAAAAAAAAAAAACCCTCCCCACTCCTAAGAGGGACATATTGTGTTCATTTATGAAAAGTTGGGGACCCAAGAGAGTGAAAAAAGTTAGGGACCTATTCGATTCTAAACTCAAAGGTTGGGGACCTATTTCGAAATTATCCCTTAATTTATTTGATTTATTTTTTTAATTGAAATTGAATAAGAAATATTCTCACTTTTTTTTTTTTTTTTTTGCAACAGGAATATTCTAAATTTCCAAATAACTCAAATATACATGTATAGAATTTTCAAAACTTCTAATTTAGAACAATTCGGTCCTACAAAATTGGAATTAGATTTTAAGTTAGCACCATTCTTTTATTATCTCAACATCTTATTACAAATCTGTCATTGATTTATAAATACTCGTTTTTCATTAAAAAGAATTCATGTACTCAATGGTGTTGATCTTCAACTATCTTATGCTTAAAACAATTTACAAAATTTATCAATATATAAAGATAAATTAAAAAAGGCAAATGGACAACTCATTATTATTTTATTTATCTGCAAACCTATTTATAATTTATAGAAAGCAAGATACATGAAAATAAAAAGAAAAAGGTTAAAATAATTCTTCATGAAATAACGTCTAAAAGTTAGGTACTAAAATGAAACTTTAAAGAAAATAAATCTTTAAAATTGAAAGTTGTTGAGTCGTATTGTAAATCAAAATTGTGGCTCACTTAAAAGGGAATTGAAAGGAATAATTATTAAAAATAATTGAAATTAAGGTAACAGCAAGTATATTGATGCCACATCTTTTACTAAGCACACCACATGTTAATTATACACATCAGCCTTTATATTTTTAATTCTTTCCACTTCAATCGTTAACTTATTTTTGTCATATTTTTTATTGTTAGCATCTTATTATCATGAAATCTTATAAAGAATGATACCTTAATTCCAAAAATTTCATTGGGGTAATTGTTTAAAATTTTTAAATAAACAAAAATATAATATAATATCTAATTTTACTCAACTACGTAGTTTCATATGGTTTAAAGGTATACAAGTTAATTTTTTTTTTTTAAATGTATTCGATCATTAAGAATATTAGCGGATAACTAAATAAAAAATCTGAGAAAAAATGTAGCAGAAAATTTGAGGGGGCTTAAACACTAGAAGAAACAAATACTAGGAATGTTCATGTGAAGAAAAATTTAGTATAATTTGTAACATGAGTGTTGTAGATATAATTAGCCTTAAGATAACGATGATTGTGGTGGAAGGAAAAAAAAGATTAAATTTAACAATAGTTATTAATCTAATTGTAGCTATGGATATTTAAATAAATAAAGAAAATAGTTTAAAATATGGTGTTGGAATAAAGTTTTGTGGTGCTAATATAATTTTCGATATATATATATATATATATATATATAGAGAGAGAGAGAGGACAATGATACATGCACCAACATACCCTAGATAGCCAAATGACAAAAATAGCATCAAATTAACACTATGTTTGGTAACTATTATTAATTGGAGTCATTTATAAATGCATTTAAAATCTAAATTTTATAGGGACAATTTCTAAAATGGCAAAAAATAAAAACCAAAACTCAAAAATGTCACTTTTTGAAAACTAATTCAAAAATGTCCTTTTTTAGTGCAAAATTACATGAAAGCCCTTTAGCAATAATTGGGCTAAATTAGTACATGTACTTAGACAAAAGAAATTTCCAATCCACGATGGGTAATAACTGGCAGTTCTTGAAAGTTTATCTGTGTTTCTCTATAGATAATCGTTGGAATTCTATATAGTTTGGTAAAAAAATTATCTATATAATTTTATCTGTATATCGTGATACTTTATCTAGATAATTCTCGACAGTTATCTGCATATCTATATAGTTAAACTGTAGATCTTGACAGTTAGATCTCAATATTTAGATACTGTAAATATAGATAATTTCGTTTCTCGACAGCTGAGACACTGCCGTCTGCGTATGTGGCCACGTGCCAGCAAATTTCGTCTTAGATTAGTGCGACTGGCCTCGTCTCAGCATTTTGAGCAACTTTCCCTTTTGCAATGACGTCAAATTCCAGCCCGGTCATTACAGATCTGATGATAAACCTGTAATGCAAGTCTTGATTTGGAGTTTCTTCAATGATAAAATTTTGTGTTCGTGGGCAATTTGGGCATTATTTAGTAGATGTCAAGGAAGATTTTGATGGGTTCAATTGCCTAAATTAGTGCCGGAATGAAGAGATCAAAGACCTGGGGCGTTTAAAATTAATATTAGAATTTTTGTTTGGGATCAATTGCTTGCATATGTTTAAAAAGTAGACATTTTTGAACTTGACATATTAGAAGTGATCAATTTTTATAATTTCCTCTTATTTAAAAAAAATTACTAAATCAGTGATTCGGGGACAAATTTGTCCAAAAAATAAGAAAAGTGACATATTTGCATATGTTTTAAAAGTGGTCTAGTTTTGCATATGACATTTTCAAAAGAGACATTTTTTGCAATTTCCTCAAATTTATATAGGTGTCGTTACGTAATAATACTATGTTTAGATAAATATTAAAATGATATGAAAAGTTACATCACATTAAATATGTGACTTGATAGTATGCTACAATGTAGGAATGATAATGGGACGAGTATTACCCGATACCCGAGAGTACCCGCCTCATTACCTGCCCCATTAAGTATCGGGGCGGGTACGGGGAGAAATTTTTCGCCCAGATCGGGGACAGGTTTTGACCCGGCCCCGCCCCGCCCCGCCCGATACTTGGTCTCTCTCTCTTTTTTTTTTAAAATATTTTGTTCTCTATGAAATTTCGAATCTAGATGTCAAAGAAGAAACTAACATAATACTTAGGATGACTTTTCATATAGCTTTAATTCTATTTTTTATATATTTTTTTTATTTCTTAGCGGGGTGGATAACGAGTATTTTTTTTGTACCTGCCCTGAATCACCCCCGCCCCGTACCCGAGTCATCTTTTTAATTGCTTCAAGTAATAAAGAAATTAAGCAACACCTCAAGATTCATTCCTCTTATGCCAACAAACGGGCATTACAATGCAGCGGGGAAGAATGTAAAACTTCGCTCGCTGTTTCTTCGCCCGATGACTGCACTTTTCCCTATAGGACGAGATCTGCCGGTCGAAATCTGCCACTTCTCGGTCGAACAGTCCATGCCGGTTTTCACTATTCTTGCTGGAAGGAGAAGCTCACAGTCTTTAACAAATGGTGGCTAAAGGAGTGCAGGTTATAAACTTCTATTGCTGAGGAGTGTTTTGTGCTTTATATTCTATATGTACAAAATCCAGGACAGATACGATGTAACCATATATATTAAATGAGTTAATATGTGATCTGTCCCATATATACATCGACTAGCTTTAGCTATATATCATTGACACTGAAGATAAATTTCGAGACGTGATGTGTTGAAAAATAATGTTCTATCATGTGTATATTGTTTGCACAACTCATACAACCTTGGGTCTAGAAGATTTTTAACATACTCGTCTTAAATTCATGCTGTGCATGTGATTTATCGATTTAAATTAGTTGATAAATGATGATAGCTTTTAAAGGGCAACCAAACACAAAATTACACAGTTGACCCATTCATTCTTCAGAAAACGTAAACGGGTAAAGGGGATCCCTGGTGTCTGTGCTCCCTCATCGGAAAACCCCAGCAGCCGATTCCGACTCACCCGCCCTCGTTCTCAATGCCAGCATCCCGGTGTTCGTTCTCGATTCTGTCCATCCTGGTGCTCGTTCGCCATTCCGTCCACAACGGAAAGGGTTATCCACTTCTATTACAGGTTATGAAGTTGAAGCTTGAATCAAAGAATTCAAACGATGTAATTTTCCTTTGTTTTCTGAGATTTAATTTCGAATGAGGGCGTTTGAGATGGACTAATTATTACTATTGTCATATGCTTATGAATTTTGCGAGATTGGATGGATGTTTCAAGTGCTGTAATCTACAAAATATAAAAAATAAAAAATAAAATAAAAATTAAGGATAAACCAAAATTAGTGTTGAGTTCTAGCATCTCTTCATGTTTGTTGACAAATTATGCCTATGCATCTCTTTATCAAAAGAAGTTTTACGTCCCGGCTATTCTTCGTATTAGTCGTAATAAACTTCATGTTGCAAAATACGGGTATAAATTTTCAGGTTGCAACTAG
This sequence comes from Nyctanthes arbor-tristis, assembly GCA_963692815.1. Taxonomy (NCBI): domain Eukaryota; kingdom Viridiplantae; phylum Streptophyta; class Magnoliopsida; order Lamiales; family Oleaceae; genus Nyctanthes; species Nyctanthes arbor-tristis. The sequence continues at coordinate 3,392 of CAVNYN010288747.1, read as the reverse complement.
GTGGGCAGAAGTTCGTGTGTAACAAATTAAGCTTAATAATTTTCAGGTTGCTACTAGATGGAGTTGAAATATCAAATACAGTTATGAATTTTGATATGTTTATATCATAAATTTTCTCCATTGGTATCATGTATATAGTTGTCAATTTTGATATGTTTATATTACAATTTTGAAGTTTGCTGGAAACAGTAAAACACTCTACCGTTTGGACCTAAAAATGCAGCAAATTAATCGAGTGACAAAGAAATCGAGATAGGTCTAATACAATGTCGTATCACATAGTGTCATGATGACAATGGATTTTTCTCTTTATGTTTTTCCATTTTTATCAAGGTGTTGACATTAGTCACGGCGAGATTCTACATATTATTTTTTGTGTAATAAAATTGCAAATAACAAATGACTGATTACAACAAAAATGAGTTATCACTAAAGGTGAAATTATGTTTGTGCAGAGGTACGCGCAAACATGTTATTTTGATGTACATACATTTGTAATAACTATATATAAAAGATTTTACTCCAAAAAAAAAAAAACTATATTTAAAAGGTTTTTAAAGTTTTGATTTCATTTTCATGTGTAACAACTTCAATAAATTATTTTAAGACTGCAAATTTATTCCAAGGCATTTTACAAGAAGAAAGTAGCTGTAATATCTTCAGTTTCACTTTACATTTTTAGTTTTGCACTTCTGCTCTAGTAGGAGTTCGACTAGGCTTGTGAATGAAGAACCCTACGGCGATATTCACCAAGAGCCCAAATTGGGAAGATATTCCGGTATGATGAATAGTTCAGAGTACAATTCTTCATGAATACTCCCGTTATTTCCTGCACTTCAAATTCCATTAGTTAGTAAATTTTAGCTATGCATTCCAGACCATTTCTTTGTGGCCTTGTAGGAATTTTCAATATTTTACCTGCTGAGGAAAGTCACCATCTTCCATTTGGGAATTTACCACGAGTCTTGTTCCACGATGTATGGGCACCGGATCAATCTCGGCCTGAAGTCGAGCAGAATAAATTCATTAGAAATATATAATGTATATTTAAGCTATGATGTAGAGTGCACTTTGTACTAGTTATTTTCACGTACCCCATGTGGGTAGATTAAAGTCTACCCCTCCTTCATGGATGGGGGTAGGTGAAAAAAATTACACTTTGTACTGCTCATTTCTAACAAATAAATGTGGTTAGCAACCTGCCCAGCGTTGATCAGAGCCAATAGAGCCCATGAGGTTTGCACCAAATTCGATCGATTACCTTCAAGATTGGTATATACCTACGGTAACAAAAGAAGATTAAGTAACACTCAAAACACTCAACTCTAATTTACTGATTGGAGTAGATGGTTTAATTCAGGAGGAAAATGGTTAGAAACCTTTTTTGAGCTCGAAAGGTAACTTTCGCTCCATCCACCATCGGGTAATTGCTTTGAAAGCAAAAATTTACATGCTTTTCGTAGAGTCGGAGAGTTGCGGTAATTTTTCCCACAGGCCACCAACCCTTCTACAGCAAACCATGTTCCATAAGTATAGCATATTCCCCAGCTACCCTCCCATGAACCATCGAGATTTTGAGTTTCTTCTATGTATCGTATTGCTCTTGAGATGCAACTTTCTATTTCCTTTTGCCTATGTCCTGGATGTAACTTCTTAAAGAGAGCTAGAGCTTGGATTGCAGATGAGGTGCACTCTACATAATCACGCTCGATTAGAACATCCTCAAAAAACTCAGTTGGGTTGAGCTTCTCTAACCAATGTTGTGCTCTCTTAGGTTCCCAAGCTGGAAAGCCGCCGCTATCACTCTGAAGGGAGAAAATGACATTAACAGCATTGTATAAATGCTCTGTTTCAATTCTGTCTCCAACTAGATCCTTAGCCATTTGTGTGAATAAGAGTGTGGCCTGTAGAAAAAGCAAGCAGAATTAACAGAGTAATCTTCGAGAAAGTTTGTGTATAAACATTGCAAGAAAAGACATTCAATTGCCTTAAGCCCTTCGGCTGTGCAGTCTGAAACTTGCCAACCATGATCTTGCATTGAAAACGTCCAAGCGCCTTTAGAAGTGTGCCGGTACATTTTGCTAAAATCTCCAGATGGGTTATCTTGGACCTTGAGGAAGAGCAGAAGATTTCATCTTTCAATAAAACTTCTTATGTACTTATCCAATATTACAATGTATAAAACAAAAATAATATGGAATCAGAATGTAGTTCTCTGATAAACCAGAATGATTAATGGCCCAATAGAAAAGAAACACATGCCCTTATTGCTAGGTGTAAACATCAGTCACCGCTGCACCACGAAGGAATTAGATATATCACGGTTTAGTAATTGAAAAAACCTGAGAGGCTTTTATGAAGTCGCGTGCTTTCCAAATGGTTGGCCCGTATTCTTCAGCTAGATTGGATGATAATATAGCTTGAACGGAAAATGCTGCATCCCACAGTTGGCAGCCAAAACTCTGCAAAAACTTAACTTTCGCGTTACCTATGCAACTTAAATGGATGTAGTCATAATGTATAATGATGAAGCAAGAAACTAAAGAAGGTAACCTGCATTTTCATGCCATCTTCGGCAACCCAGAAGTAATCAGGTATGCGAGCTAAGTGGCGTTTGTATGCTTCTGAATTAGGATCTTCCACCCAACAAGCAATCAGACATAACACCTTCATAACACAAGATAGTTACCATGTAAATGACAATTTTGTAACTTAGTTTGTCATTCAATGTTGTACTGTTCTTCTCTACCTTCTCTACACATCCAATGCAAAGGTAACGGCTGGTCATGTCTTCGTAATGAACATGTTCCATTGCAACTTTTAAAGCCTTCTCTCTCAGTTTCGAAAATGGCCATCGCATTAGAAGTGGCTCCGTGAAGTGATGGAGGAATCCCCAGAGCATATCTTGTGCAAGTGGGTGTGGATAGTAAAGATCCTCCTGATGAAAAAAAAAAAAAAATCATTCAAATTAGGATCAGCTTGAAGATTGTCCTCAACAATTCGAATAAAACGCTGTGGAAAGTGAAGCAACCTTTGCACAGGTATTCCTTGCCCTATTCCAGTTTATTTCATGATAAGGTTCAGTGTAGATCTCTTGTCTTAGTGATAGCACCAACCCAGTAATCAGTCCAATGAACCTTTTTCCATATAAGTATGACATGGGCATGTACACTAATCGACAATAACACAACATTTTTCCTGCAATAGATCGAAGATGGTCTTACATTGTGCACACTTTGCTGAATAAACGGTCATTTTGATTTATATATAAGTAAACAGACCTGGATGAATGGGGGAGAATTCGGGAAGCAGCCAAAACTCCGGGGGCATTGGATTGCAGTCATCCCACTCATATACTCCTAGCACCTATAGTCGAAGAGAAAAACAAAGTC